>JARHVA010003176.1:482500-725000 GCA_037957365.1 Torreya grandis
ATATAGGTATATATATACACTATACATATTTCACGTATACTCTTGACATGGCCCTTTGGGTGATTAAATTAGGTGATATTACTTGGCTATGTTTCTAAGACCCCTGAACTCACTCTGTCATGGTTATGTGAGTTCAAGGGTCTTAGAAACATAACCAAGTAATATCACCTAATTTAATCACCCAAAGGGCCATCTCAAGAGTATACGTGAAATATGTATAGTGTATATGTATACCTATATCTGACTATATATATATATATATATATATATAGTCAGATATAGGTATACATATACACTATACATATTTCACGTATACTCTTGAGATGGCCCTTTGGGTGATTAAATTAGGTGACATTACTTGGTTATGTTTCTAAGACCCCTGAACTCACTCTGCCATGTCTTATTTTATGACATTGCTTTATATTAAAAAGTTTGGCAATAGACTTCTAAAAAACCATATAAATTATATAGGTAATTTATTGATTATATATATATATATATATAATTATATAATTATATAATTTAAATTATTAAATTATGTTGCATTAAATTCAATGCTTAGGATTTTGGATAAGCATAAGGGATTTGGGGTATGTGGTCTAATACATAAAAGATAATCTTGTTTTCTTTATAACTTAATGCATTTGGAATAGGGGTATTTTGCTTAAGACAATGGACTCTTTGAATTAAGAGTGTTGGACCACATTATGGTCATATTACATGGGAGAAGGGTGTGATTCAAACACTTATGTGGAAAAAAAAAACAAATATTATATCCTCCCCTAACTGTCGTTTCAATGTCAGGATACACCATATTGTAATTTGGAAAGAATTAGTAAATGTATGTTTGAAACTATGTTTCTCATTGTGAAATCATATGTTTATTGGAACTTATTTCTTTTTGTCATGGACCTAAAAAGAATTAGACTTTAGCATGGAGCTTTGGTTCTAGGGTTCTATGATGACATTGGTTGGCCATCATTTTTGGCCATTGACTGTAAAGAAAAAGGGAAGGGAGGTGATGGAGTGAAGAGATTTTAGAGAATATAGAGGGTTTTTTGGCTTAAATTATGGGACAACATGATGGAGAGATGAGTTAGATGTTGATATAGGATAAAAATATAATAATAATGAAATGAGAACAAGGTAAGGCTAGGTGTATTATATAGCTTTGGCACTGTTGCTATTGTAGTGTCATAATGGAAGGAAAAACCAATTGAAAACCCTACTTAAAAACTTCATCATGCATGTGAACTTCCTTCCCTAGTTTAAATTCTACTAAATAGATATTTATTTAATTTTTGGCAAGTTTTTTTTGGAATCCTATTAGGGAAAACATACATGGAGGTATATTTTTCCATACCCACATAGATCTATGTCATGGTCAGGTACAAGAGGGTTTGCATGTGTGAGATTCATATGTAAAAACCTATTATTATGATCTAGTTTTTCTGAGTGAGTTGGTTGGTTTCATGTTTTATTAAGCCAAAATAATTTCTTGATGTTATTATGCTCAAAGTATTACTTGATTTTAATATGCTAGAATGATGAATTGGCTATAGTTTTTTTTTTTTTTAAATTGATTGAATTAATTGGTAAATTCCTTTAAATTTTGTATACTAGTACATTGAATATTAAAATATAAAACATGTACATACCTTTATTACATGTTATTAAGGTGGTAATTTTCCCTAATTTAACTCTAACACTTAGTATAAAAATTATCTCAGTTAGTATAAAAATTGATAATGTACATTTCAATGTTGAATATTCTTCTAAGTAGTGATTGTAATAGATGTATCTTGTATTTGATTTTTGTCCTAATTATAATGAAACCATGGATATAGTTTTTAATCATATGTGATAATTCTTTACATAAGGCCTCATTTTGATAATATGATTATGTTAGCATAGGTTACCATTGAAAACAAAATAGTAATAATCGGGTATTTCTTGTTGAGCTATGTTTACTCTTGGTATGACAAGTTTTAGCTTTAATTAACAAACTATGAAAGCTTAACAATAAAAGTTAGCATTCAGGTTGATCTTCCTATTGTGCATCCATAACATGATTATGTGGTTTTAAAACATAATTCTCACCTATTATATTTGGTTCTTGTTGATCTTGCATTTTTTATGTTGTATGGGTTGGTATTCAACTAAGAAAAGAGGAAAAACCAGTGTACAAATACTTGGTTGTGCTTTTATATGGTAAAACACAATTGATTTTATGTAGAATTATTGAAATTATTATTTTTATATTCTTATTATTAATGCTTAAATTTAGATTTAATTTTGAGAAATGATGGTTGTGAGAGGTTATTCTTGCAATGATAAGGGGTGACATTGATATTTTCTTTGCTCTCATTGTCTTATATTTGGAATTATCTTTCCTTTATTGGTGGTTAGAAATGTTTAATATTTTATGTTATGCAAGAGCAAATCAATTGCCATGTAATTTTAGCTGTCATTTTACCTTGGATGGTTGTACTTGTATGAGGAAAAAAATGAACTATTAAAATTATTAGAGTAGTTGTGATGAGATGGGAATAAGAACTCTCTTGGCTATTGTATCTATTCATATGCTTTCTATATCCACGATTATTCTTATATTACATAAGCTACTTGGGTTTACATTAGTTCTACTTGTTTGGAAGTTTTATAATATGGTGCATTGATGAGTATTCCTTTTTAAAAAATAGTGAAATAGTAGTTTTACGAGCTGCCCATAATTGGTCAATATGGAATTAAGTTTATTTTATTACTTTCCCTCTTGTTGGACTTGTATTATTAAAATAGAATTTATTTTCTAGAATGTTTACTAGCAAGGAAATTGACATTGACAGCTTTGCACTAACACATTATTTACTCCCTTTCAGTGCAGGGATTTTATTCAGTTAACCATCACTTTTTATTGGTTTCTTGATATAATTGTCACTTGTGGAGGGCTTTGTTCACCATTGTTGATTCTTGAGTGGTTTGGGATGTTAATTTGTTGATTAAGTAATTGTAATGTAATAATTATAATTGATATAATTTATATTTTTGGTCCAATTCAAACATTTGTATTGTATCATAGCATAATGGGATCATTATATCAACGCTTTCAGGCTTGCATACATATTCTTATGTTTAAAATATTAACCTTTAAAGGTTACTTAAGTTATTTTATCAACCCTATTAATGTGATATTAGAATCAATGATGTAGGCTATTGTATGCAAATACATGTTATATTCTACAATATTTCATTTTGTAATTAGAACTAACATCCTTATATGAATAATTATCATGTAAATTTATAATTATTTATTTGAGTAATTTCCACTTTTGAGCATTGTTATGCTTTAGTTCATTATATTTCTCCTTACTTGAGGTTGAATATCTTGGTGGTTTGGTACATAAGGATATAATATCCATGGTTAGAATAACTATACTTATGTTTTAATGCTACTCATTTGGCTAAAAATATTAAATTATGTATGTGAGATGATTATTCTATTCAACTCCATGTTGGTTAATTATCAGGTGCTTGAAGCATTCTAATTATATATAATAGCAATGTTAATCTTAGGAACACTTATTATTTAATTAATTAAGTGTATAGCTTCATCTTGTATATGTATTCATGCATGTTTTAATAATGCCAGTGTTTCACTAAATTTTGAATCTATTTGATGTTTAAGGAGAAATAGAGATGAAGGGTAGGGATTAGAGATTAGAGAGAACCTAGATTGGTTTCACATCATATCCAGATGATGTTTATCACTCATCTTTGGCTAGGGAGGACCACCTATGAATAAGAAAGCACTACCATTAAAATATTTGTTAGTAGATATATGAGTGGATTACCAAGCTAAGCGCTTGTTCCTAGAAGTGTCAAACTTCCTTAGGGTTGACAATCCACTTTTTGAAATAAAATGGTAATGAATAACAAAATGAAAGAGAGAGTAAGAGAGAGATGTTTTACTATTCTTATAGTCTAAGTGTAGCAGAGAATGACACAATGAAGGTAATGTGAGTTATTTGTGTTTTTGGAGGTTGTTTAGTTAGGTTCAAGGAAGTTAGTAGAAATACACAGTCATCAATATTGGTTAGGCTACCAATATCCATAAGGATATATGACCGATATTAGTTATGTGACCGATGTTGATTATGTGGCCAATATTGGTAGGGGAAATAGGTTCTTAGGAGGTTACAAGAGACCTTTTTGAGCTAAGAGGTGGATGTGTTCAGGTTTATGAGGTTGGGAAGAGTCATAATGGAGTGGGTAAGACTCAAGTAGGTTTAAATAGGGGGTTTGCATATTTGAAGAAGGGGGAAGTAGGTGAAGTATTTTTAATACTCTTTCACAAGGAGAATCAAGATGTTCATAAAATGATAAATAGTATAATGTAAAGTAATTATAAAATGACTATTCAAAGAAATTACAAAACATAAAGATATACTTAATTGGTGAGATAGATGAACCATGAGTGCCAGATAGATGGCTCTAGTGAGTCATGTTCAAGTAATAGGTGAACAAAAAGACAAGCATGTGTTTTTATTTCAAACTAATCCAAGCTCTATGTAATATATCAATTCCTAATTTGAACTGATTTGTGTAGAGTAATAGTAAGCCTAGATGTAAAAAGTTAAATGCTAAAGCATGTATGTGAATGACTATGTTTTCTTATTTTTGATGACCTAATTAGTAGCTTAGAATTTGCCTTAAGTAACTGACATAGATGATCCCACTAACTTTGGTTGTGGGTTTAATGACATTGGTAGCATGAGAATAGGTAAAAGAGCTATTTTAGCCTACTTTTTATTTTTTCTCTTGTCAAGTGTGGTATCCATTAGGAAATGGTAGAAATTTAAGGTTAAGGAGGATTTAATTAATTATTAATTTATGTTTGTGGTGAGAAAAAGTCATGGGTACTTAGGATTATGGGACTAAGTCTTGAGGTGACTCAAAGGGTAATAATTAGTCTTAGGAAGAGGTGGCTAGGTAAGGTGGCATAAATAGTTTTTAATTAACTTAATTAAATATTTTAAATTAATTAAATGTGTGAGGGGTGAAAACATGGGTTAGGAAAGCTAATTATTAAAACAGACTCAAGGGGCATTTCAACAGAGGGATTTACACATGTGTGTAATGTAATTTTGATGTCTATATTTTCCCTTTTTTGTCTTGTAATTTGTACTAATAATTTGCAAGATAAAAATAGGGAGTTATATGCTCTAGGTATTGGATATCCCCCCTCAAAATTAGAACTAGTAGAAGATAATATGGAATCAAGTATGTTTTTGATAAGGAGTTAATTAGTTGGGTACATGTTGAGTGAGAACATGGTAACATTGTTGCTTATGTGTATAGTACAACAAGTTATAGTCAACACAATCAAAATTAGGTAAATGTGAGGAAGACTTGGATAGAAATAACCAAATCATAGCTTATAAGTCATACTTGATAAGGTTAAAATGATCAAAGTTATAGCCCCAATGGTCTATGTGTTTTAGGTATTTAAGGTAGAAAGTGCTCTTAGTAAACATAAAAGGTTACAGGTGATAGGATTGGCTTGGTTATGATCCAAAACACCTAATATACATGCATGTGTATAATATCCAACTATAGCAAGGTAGCGTAAGTGGTCAAGACAAGTATTGTAAGGTTAGTTCAAAAGGTTCAATGGTCAAGGAGATATTCATGATCTCTGATCAAAGTCATCATGGGTGGAGATTTAAGTCATCTCTAAGGTTGGTTGTCATGTTTGGGGAGATATATTCAATCTCCAAGTTTACCTAGACTTAGGGTGTAATCCAAAGGGTGGTGGTTGGGGTTTAAAACTCTAATTTAATTGTGTCAACATTAATTATGTCATCAATTTTAGTAGTAATTATTACAACATTGAAATCTTAGGTCAAGACTATCAATGTTGGTGGGTGACCAAACCTAAAAAAATGGGTTTGGTAGCCCACCAAAACTCATTTACAATATTTTATTAGAGAAAAAGATCTCTAGGTGCTGGTGAGATGGCAGAGTTAAGAGGGTACCTAGCTAGAGGTGTGCCACCACAAGGGCTAGCTAATATAGCCTAAAGGAGATGAAGAGATGAGGTAAGATCCTCTGTGAGTTGAATTTGAATTTAAGTTTATGAATTTTTGATGTGGGCTAATTTTCTATGTTTGGGGTAGAGAGGGTAATTAGAGGGATAGACAATGGGGTGAGAGTAGGTTTAGGATAATTTAAGAGGTTTGTGAGTGTATTTTTTAGGGAAAAATTTAAAGTTGGGAGATGATTTTTCTGGCCCTAGGGCTAAACCAATCATCGATGTCAATGGGGTTCACTAACATCAAGCGATATTGATGTTAATGGTGATTGACACCAAGCATTGATATCATCATATAAGACTGATGTTGGTAACCTTGAAAAACCCAAATAGGAGAAAAGGATAATTTTGGATCCCTAATTTAGTTAGTCAACTAGCCTAAATATTTGAGCTAGCCTTAGAAGACCCTGTGTCAACTAAGTTCTACCTACATAGCCTAGTTGATGGCCTCAACCCAATGTAGTTTTCCTAGTGCATAGGAAAAAAGGGTGAGGTATGGTTAAAATTTTGTTAATGGAAGTGGTTAGGAAAAGGAAGGTTGAAATAGGTCATGGGACCTAGTATCAAGAAGATAGGTCATAGGGTCAAGGGTGTGAGTCATAGGAAATGGGGCCTAGAGTTTAGAGATAAGCAGTGAGGCCTAGGGTTAAGAGATAGGTAGTTAGGCCTAGGGTTAAAACATGGGTAGTTGAGCCTCAAGTTTAGGTGGGTTTAAAAGGTTAGATAGTTAGGTGGGTGTATGACCAAGCTAACCTCATTAGACACCATATCAACTAAGTGCCACCTACATATCTTGATTTTGGGCCTTAGGTCTATGTCATTCTCCTAAAGAGAAGGGAAAAATGGTGGAGGTTTATATTGGAAAGTATGTGACTTGATTTTTTTGTGTGTGGATGCAGGATAGGTAGGATTTACCATTATGAGATCAACTACCTGTGATGTTAATGTGGATGAGGAGGGATGTCACCATAGATGAGTGGGAACACATGATAGTTATAAGGTTCAGAGGAGTGAAATGATATTACATAGTTGTACATGATGTTAGTTTGATGATAGCATTGATAGAGAGGTGGGAGCACACCACCAACACTTTCCACTTAACTATCAAAGAGTTGATAGTGACATAAGAGGATGTGTATAGGATTTTATGGTTGCCACTCTAGGGTGAGGAGCTCTTCTCTTATTCAAGAGAGGAGCATGATATTCACATGGTTACATTATTTATAGAGCATGTTAGTGAGGTGACCTATCACTCAGTGAGCTTTGCATATGAGCCATTGTACACTACCAATGAGGAGTAGCATCAGTTGAGTATCTTGATTATGAAAGGGATTATAGTATATACACTACCAAACATATATGGTGGGATATTTCCTATTGCATTGATAAGTGTTTTGGCATATATGGTTGAGCAATGGACCATATATGCATGGGGGCCAACTTTTCTAGCATAGTTATATGGAGAATTATGGGGTTTAAGGCTATGGTGATGGTATAGTTTGTACATCAAGCATTTATTCCATTGTTGGTCATATGATAAAATCATGGTGGGATAGCCATTAGGGTTACCCACCATGATTATATCTATTTTTAGGGTTGGGTTTAGACAATGGAGAGAGGTTATGGCCCAGACATGAGTAGACAACATAGTGCAGAACATTGGTTATTATAGGTGTATGATAGAGGGATTGATTCCTATAAATATTATTTGTTGGCCCTACCTAACATACCCAAAATTTAGAGGATAGGTAGAGTAGCTGGTCAGTTTATACAGCATGTTATGGGTCAAAGGGAGATGAGTTGGAGAGTTAGAGATGATACTTGTGACATAGGTTAGGAGATAGTTTAACTTGTTATAATATGTGCCTCCCACCTTTCCTCTATATAGGAGGGATGATATAGAGGCACCCATACCCTTGTCTTAGGGGATAGATGGGCCAAATTTTGAGGAGATACCAATAGGCCTAGGTGTATTATATCGTAGATGCATAGTGGCTTATTTTGTTTGGTGGATAGGTTTACATCCCATGGTTCAGGTTAGGTGGCCACCACTAAATTTATAGGTAGTGATGAGAGAGAGAGAGAGATGTAGCCATACAATTCTAGGATGTAGTGGTACAATCATAAGATACATTATTATAGGCTTGAGATGTAGTAGTGCAGGCCTAAAATGTGAAATAGGTATAGGTATTGGTCTTATAAGGGTAGGTTGTGACATTACAAGGATAGGTTGGGGCATTACAGGGCTAAGTCAGGGAATTATAGGGATAGGTTACTATAGTGATAATAGAGAGGGATAGTTTGAGAGTAGTAGGATAGGCTACTCCTCCTCCACCACCATAAGGACTAGTACATGGTCCTATAGTAGGTGTGATGGGTCCATTACAAACTATATCTCTAGCAAGGTACAACACTACTCAAGATGAGATTACATAGTATGATAAGGCCATTAGGAAATTCACATAGAGTTAGAGGTATTTTGAGTTTAGAGAGTAGGAGATATTAGTGACACATGCCACAGCTTCTAGCTCATGTAAATGTAGATAGGTAGAGAGTGGTGATGATATTGCTTCTTCACAAACATGACTATAACCTTGTATATTCTGAGTGCCAAATTTTATTATTAATTTTGTTATATATGTTATATATACACCAACCTATGATTTGATTATGAGAGATGTACTTTTTTTTGAGAGAGAGAGAAAGAGAGATGTTATATATGATCCATTGATGTACATTAATATTCAGTGCATATATATATGAGATGTGTTATTTTGAGATGTGTTTATGTGATGGTGATGATGTTTTTAGTTATTATAATGATGTGGATGTTAATGTTATGTTAATGTTGATCATGTTAGTTGAGTTAGACTATCATTTCCCATATGTGTGATGGTATATGCATAGTTGATTGGTTAGCTTCATCTTTAACATTTTTCCATATTTATGATGGGCTATGCTTATAATGAATGGGTTTTATGTGTTATTTTATTTCATGATTTTTCTATCTTTTTGATGGTTTACGATTAAAATAAATGGATTAGGCTTGATAGTTTTTCTATTTATTATTGTTTAGAGAAACTATGGTTGCATGTTTGGAGTAGGCATGATAGTTTTCATGAGAAATGGTTTATTATTTTTAGTATGGTTTGGAGTAGTTATTTGTGTATCCTTGCTTGAGATGGATATGTGTTAAAAACATAACTCTAAGAATCAAGAAAAATTGACAAGAAGGTGATTGAATCTTGTCATGAGATTCAATCTCAAAAGAGAAACTGATATGTGATTGGGATGGGAAAGAAAGAGGCATAATGCTCATGTATTGTAAAAGATCATAATCATAACATAAATAGGCTCAATAATATGATCTTCTTTGCATTCTTTACATCTTTTGACCATTTTTTTAGAGAAGAATCATACTCACCTTATGTTAAGTGAGTTCAAAGTCCCTTAAAAGAGTTTGAGGGGGAAAAGGTAAAAGGAATGAGAGTGTCTCGGTATCATAACCTCCTTAGTGGGGAAGGTATGCCCCTTATATGGGTGACCTAAGAGCTACTATATGCAAGTCCATGACTTAAATTTTTTTTTGGTGTGTGTAAGCTAATCAATGTGGGAAGCCTATAATGGGTTTTTTTTGTGTTGAGGTCATATGAAGCTGATCAATATGAGAAGTTTCTAAGTCATTATTTATCTTGATAACAAATCTTAGATTAGATATCCTTCAAAGGAGTGGTCTAAGATTTTTTTTTTAATAGCTATCCTTCAAGGGAGCAGTCTATTTATAGTATCAAGGAGAAGTTACGTAGCTATCCTTCAAGGGAGCAGTCTACATTGAGAATCATGACTTGAGAGATTATAACTTGTCTATGTATCCCATTTATTTTTTGTTTTTTTTAAATTTAGTCATGGATAGGACTATAGAGGCTTAGAGGTTTTCTATTTTGAGGGAAAAACCATATCACTTCATAGGTTGACTAAGTGTGTAGTAATAAGGGTTAAGAGGAAGGGAGGTAAATGTAATAGGGTTACTCAAGGGATGAGATCAAGTTAAAGATGAGATGAAGCATTACTTGATTAAAAAAATAATGGTTGTAGGTGCAAAGCATTTAAAGCCTCAGGTTCTAGATTTCCTTCGAGAGAAGACAAGTGATAAGTTCATGATCCTTACTTGTTAGTTATGAGGTAGCTTCTAAGCCAATTAGGATCAAACTTACCCAATTTTTTATTCTCCATGTTCATCACATGTTGATTTTCATTTAATATGAGATCTTTGATATTTAAATCTCACTCCATAAGGTGTTTGTTATAAGTGCATTCGATATGCTCTTGATAAATTGATATGTGGTTGAGGGCTATGAGATGGCGTTCATCAAATAACTCAAGTTGAACCAAACATTCTTAGCAAAAGTCATTATTAGTAAGTATGTCTTGTAGATAAATGTAAAGAGAAGGAATATGGACCTTAAGAGGCAAAATATCTTCCATTCCATAGACCATATAAAAAGGTGTAGCACTTGTAAGGGTTTGAATGCTAGTATGGTAATCCCATAAAGCAAAGGGAATATGTGTGCACCAATCCTTACCAGTATCATTGACTACCTTCATGAAGATTTTGGTTAAGGTTTTGTTAGAAGCTTCTACTTATCCATTTGCTTATGGATAGTACAGTGATGAAAAACTTAATTTGATTCCAAAAGTGTCACAAAGTTGTTAGATAGTCTTATTTTTATAATATTTGCCATTATCTATTACAATTTTATGAGGGACACCAAAATGATATATGATGTGATGGTTGATAAAGTCAAAAAAAATTTAGCCTTAGTGGAGATGTGAGGAATGGCCTTGACCCACTTGGTGAAGTATTTAGTGGCATTAATAATGGAATAGTAATAGAGTGATGAATGAGGGTTAATCTCACTTATTAGATCTAAACCCCATTGGGAGAAGGGCTAGGAGTCTTTGGTGACTTGTAGGACATGGCTTGGAACATGAAGGAGGTTAGTGTGTTGTTGACATTTGATGTAACACCTAACATAATCACTATAATCTTGATGAAGTTTTGGCCAATAATAGCTGAGTCAAAGGATACATTTGGAAACTATTTTACCATTGAAATGTCCACAATAAATCCCATCATGGACTTCCTTAATGGTGAAGGGTATCTCAGTACTAGTGAGTAATCTAAGGAGAAGACCATCAAAACCTCACTTGTAGAGAAGTCCCCCTAGCATAGTGTAATGAGTAGCACATTTCATGAAGGCATGCCTCCCATTATTGGAGAGGGTAGAAGGGGTAATAGAAAAGGAAAGGTAATCTATGAGTTGTTTGTACCATAAGTCATGTGGGTTATATGTTGCATTGCCTATAAAAAGGATGTTAGTTGATATATAAGAGGGAAATGTTAAGTGATATATAGTATCATATATTTTCAAGGAAGAGGGTGAAGAGGGTATGTGTGAAGCAAGAGAAGTCCTTATGTTAGAAAAATTATTTGTAAATTGAGGAATAATTTACAAGAGGTAGGAGTCAAATGATTCCAATATTGTATCTACATGATGTTTATATCATTATAGAATTTAATTTTTGCATAGTTAGGAACCATTAACCTAATTAACCACTAGTTGGAAGTCATCAAAAATGGTTATTAATTTGATACCCAAGAAAATAACCATTTGAAGCCCTAGGATCAAAGCTTCATATTCAGCCATATAGTACATTAAAAATCTAGTTTAAATGACAAAGGAATATCTTCACCATCAAGAGGAATGAGGATGACCCCCACACCCTCACCATGTTGACATTTAGACCCATCAAAAAACATCATCATTTGATAGGAGATGTCATTGGTTGAGAGCATTATGATAGGTTCATCAAGAAATTTAAAGTTTGAAGGTTGGTTGTTAGGTAAAAGAGTGGTAGCTAACTAGTCAGCAATCATTTTCCCCTTGATAGACTTGTGTCAAATAAATTCCAAGTCAAATTTAGCAAGGAGCATGAGCCATCAAGCTATATGTTATTTGTGATATGGCTTGGAATGCATATCTTTAAGGGGATCAGTATGGGTGAAAATGTAGGTTTTATGATTTAAGAGGTAATAACAGAGCTTTGAAGCTACAAAGACCAATGTGAGACAAATATTTTTAGTATGGGTATATCGAGTTTCATAATAAATAAGTGTGTGGCTTATGTAGTAAACTACTTGGTCTCGATGGTGATCATCCTGATGTGCAATCATAGCACCTAGAGAATGGTCTATTATAAAGATGTAAATTTAGAAAGGTTGGTTTTCCTTAGGTGGAATAATAACTGGTGGGGAAAGGAGATACCATTTGAGTGCATTAAAGGTATCCTATAAATCTATATTCTCTTGGAAGGAAACATCTTTTTTGAAGAGATGTTGAATGGTTGGCAATGATCTGACAACTAGGAGATGAAGTGGTGGATTGATTGAAGCTTGCCTTGCAAGCTACATAATTATTTGACATTAGTAGGTGGAGGCATCTCTATTATTTCTCAAACCTTATCATGGTCAACTTAAATACCATGGAGAGAAATGATAAGTTCTAAGAACTTACCAGAAAGGACACCATAGATGCATTTATTTTGGTTTAGTTAAATGTTATATTAGAGGAGTTGAGTGAATATGATTTTTAAAATTGTCAAGTGATTATGGTGAAGTTTAGAATTTTCAAGTTATTCATCCACTTAGTCTTCCATAATTTTGTGTAGGAGATCATGAAATATATAAGGCATAGCATGTTGGTAGGTGGTACCATCATTATTTAGGCTGAAGGCCATGCCTTGATAATAGAAATTTCCCCATGGGGTAATTAAAGTTGTCATGTGTTGATCCTTGAGAGAAACTAGGATTTGATTGTAACCTAAGAACTCATCTATAAGTGATAGCATCTCATGGCCAACTGTTAGATCAATAAGTTAGTCGATACTTGTCAAAGGTAAGTCATCATTTAGACAAGTGAGGTTTAAGTCATGGTAGTCGATGTAGATATGAATTCCCCCTATCACTTTTGTGATAAGAACAATATTAGAAACCCATTATGGGTAGTCGATGGGTTGAATAAAGTTAACATAAAGGAGGAATTGGAGATCTTCTTTAAGAAGGAGATCAATATGAGGATACACTTTGTAAAACTTCTACTTAATAGGCTTAGCCTCTCAATTTTTGATAATGGTGTGGGTGATGATAGAGGGGTCGATACTAGGCATATCATTATAAGACCAAGTGAAGGATTTGTCATGGTCATTAAGAAATGTGCCATAATTAGTTTGCTTAGAGGAGTTCAAATATTGGCTACTCTTAAGTACATGGGGGTTATCATGAGAGGGCAAATTAATATCAATGGTTGATTCATTTAACATAGCCTATGTTTCAGATGGGAGTCATCATTAGATATAAGAATCATTTACACCTATGTATGTGAGAATAGCATCATCATCTAGACATTAGATAGTATTGATAGTGGGAGAGTTTTCATCAATCATTTTAGGATGAATGAGAGGTAGGAACCATACCTTTGATTCATTAATCAATGGTGGAGAAGAGGGTGCATAAGGAGAGACTAAATCCTCTATAATTGGTATATAAGAAGTTTGGTGAGTTTAGTTGGTTCTTCATAACCCACTCCATGCCATTTTTTAGCATTTTTAATGGTTTTATTAGTGGGATATTCAATATGAGTATGAACACCATGCTCATAATGACCCAAACCAAATATTTTCCAATCACACCTATAAATATAGGTGTGAGTGAATCCAAGACTACTCAGGAAAGAGAAATCATAGGTAAATGGTTATGGCAAAGAGGATGGATTGTTGATTGCAGGAGCTTAATCAATTCCCCATATGTGAAATTAGTTCAAAGGTTAGAGGGGCCATACAAGATGACCATCCTAATATATGGATCATAATTGAGGTGCATATGAAGCTTTACATACTCTTGTGGAGTATAGAACATATCAAGTTTTGATAAATGATATTCTCTGAGTGATAGATGCTCAAAAGTTTCCTCCATGAGGTCTTTGTCAAGAATTTGTGTTATCAATATCTATGTAACTGGGGTAGTGGATTTTGTGGAAGATTTAAAAGTATAATGTGGAGGAGATGATGTTTTTAAAGGAATGAGAACATGATTGGGGCTATAACTCATGTTGCATGCTTTGAAAGGAGATAGGTTGGTGGGAATAACATACACTTTCCCATTGTGCTCAAACTTGATGTGGCAATGAAAATTCAAGGGTACACATACCATAACACATATCCAAGTTCATCTAAGTATTATGTTGTATTATAACTCTCCTTATACAACATAGAAAAGCTCAAGAATTATGCAAGGACCCGCACAGATATGTAAGACAATAGTGCCCATCATAGTAGCTATGGTATCATTAAAGGAGTGAAGCACCATGTCAGTTTGAGACATGTTATTATCAATAAGGGCTAGTTATTTATAAGCATGGGTGGATATAATATTAGTACTATCTCCTCCATTTATCATGACTCTATTGACATGAGTTTGATCGATATATGCAGTGATAAAAAGGCCATAATCTTGATCTTTATGGTGTTGAAGTGGAATTTCTAAATCACTAAAGGAAATCAAGGAGATGGTGTTAAGAGAGTTGACAAAAGCTATAAGAGGATATGTAATGTCAAGTTATACCTTAATTTCTTTCAAGGTACCAATAAAATATTGATGGTGTTGGGGTGAGTTTTGGATTAACTCATACAAGGACATTTTTAGAGAGGTTTGGTAAAGTTATTTCACCATCAAGTTTTGAATAAATTTTGAAGATGTTGTCTTCAAGAAACCCAAGATGGAAATCTTGGGATTAAAAGGAGTGTCTTTTGAGAAGGGATGAGCCCAAGGGGAAATGACCTTTTCCTTACCTTTATCCTTTTGATTTTATGACCACATGACCATATTAACCATGTTGGTCTGAAGCATAGGTGAAGGAGGTGGTAAAGGGGGTATGATAATGTCTTTGGGTTTGAATTTAGGTGTATTGGTATGAAGCATTATGGATTTTAGGGGTGGAATAATATTAAGGTTAATGGGAGTATCAAGAAGAGATTTTTAACATCAAAGTGTTATCGAATGACTATCAAGAGAGTTTTACAACACTCAATATTGTGTCCAAGAAAATGATGATATAGACACACTTATGTATCATCAAACCAATATGGATTCAATCCAAGAAGGATATAAGGATCAATGGGAAGAAGAGTTATTGTGGAGGATTGAAACAACTAGCATAGGAAAAAGATCTAAGATCCTATGAGTGGGCTATCACTTGTTAGAGTAATAGAAGTGGACACCATCTTTGGTTTAGGATTCATGGGGTTGATTTAATGTGGCACCTTTTTAGGTGGTGATGGAACCACATGTTTTATTGAAACTTTTTTGGTGTCAGGTATCATGGTGTTAGACGTGAAAGGTAAAGGTAATAGTGGAGGTAACTTAGCCTTTTCACTTAGATCAATGATACTCTAATTGAAGTAGAGGTACATTGTCCTAAAATTGATAGTAAAATCGAGGGAAAAAGAGAGAATTATCAAGGAGATTGAGAAAGCTTAACAATTTTCTATAGTTTAGGCCACAAAACTCTAACTTGTGATTAGAGAGTTAGATATAATTTTACTTATGGATTAATTAGATTAGAGACTAGGTAAATGCCTAAAGACCTTATCTGCTTTAATGTGGTAGATGCCTATGATGGTGAGGGTTCTAACATAGAAGGATGATCTTCTAGTGATTTTAGTGAAGAATCTCTGACTTTATCAAAGACCTTAGGGTAAAGGGTAGTGAGAGGATTGGTGGTAAAACTAGACACTCATTGTGTAAGATAAGGAGTTTTAAGTCGGTCCTAAAAAGCCACATGATTTAGCTTCATGGAGTCAATAAATTATAGACTATTCACTAACCATGAGAAGGTTTTAGATAAAGTTAAGTTAGGCCTTACATTTGCTTCTTTATAAGTCTTAGGTGATTGAGAAAGAGGGAAATTATTGGTCTCTGCTACCTCAGGCCAAATATGAGAAAGAGCTACAATAGGGTCTTCTTTGACAGAGACAGGAGAAGAGGCATGGTCTTCCATGGGTGGAGGAGAGGTAGTAAAAGAAGGCTCTTTAATGGGGCAGAGTAGAGGTATAATTTATCCCTTAACATGTGGGTGAGGAATAGGTAAAGTATGTTCCTCCATAGGTAAAAGAAGTGGTAAAATTGGTTGAATTAGAGTAGGCACTGTAGGTCTCTCATCTAATGTAGGAGTATATAACACTGGCTCTTCTAGGTGCAAAGGAGGAGTAGATAGGGCAATAATTTCTATTGGTGGAGGAGAGGTAGGCAAATAGGGTTCCTCAAGAGGGTATAACTCAAGAATGATGTTCCCCTCAACATGTATTTGAGAAATGGGTAAGGTGTGGTCCTCAAGTGGTAAGAGGATAGGTAACATTGGTACAAAAGGAGATAGCAATATAAGATCCTCTTTTGGAAAAAGGAGTGGTGAATAAGGCACTTATTCACGTGGGAGTGGAATGGGTGAAATAGGCTCTTCTACCTAAGGAAGAAGAATGGGAAAAATAAATTCCACCAATTATGGGGGAGGAGTAGGTAAAATGGGTGCCTCCTATTGTGGGATAGGTTAGACTAGAGGTAAATAAAAGACCATCTTAATTGTATGGATATTATGATCACATGAGTTATTAGTCATGGTTTGAAAAATATTTTGATTAGGTGAATGACTAGGAAAAGGCTATTTTAATACATCCATATTTTGATTACCATGTGCATTAGGTTTATCTAATCTGAGAGTACCTCTATCAAGCATGTCTTGAATAATGTTCTTGAATGTTTTATAGTTATTAGAATTATGGTCTTTGACTCAATGGTAGCCATAAAACTCATCCTCCTTGTACAAAGTTGGAATAGGATGGGAGGGGTCAAACTATATTAGGAGGCTTGATCTGAGGAAGGGTTATGGCTCCTTGTTACAATATTTTTTCCAAAATGGAAGTATATGGCTCCCCAATAGGAGTGTATTGTCTTTATTCATACTATTGTTGGAATTATTTGGTCAAATTTTGGGAAGTCAACGAATTAGGTTGGTTTGTGGTTGTGGAAGAAGCTGATTTAACAACCATCACATTGGTGAAGCCTTTATATTTTTGGTTAGAAGGACAAGTTTTAGAAGAAGAGGATTCATTTGATTTGTAATTGGCTTTATTGCTATGCAACTTGACTCTGTATTCATATATATCTCGAATCTTGAGTTTATGTACCATTGTAAAGGCTTCATCAAATGTGTGGAAAGTTTAAACTCAAAGTGTGGATGAAATTTACTTAATACATGCCCTCAAGAAGAGCTCAATAAGATTAGTTTGGGGTAAAGAGAAGGAGATTTGATTGATTAAGCCTCTCTAGTGAGCGACAAAATCTACGATAGACTCATCATCTAATTATCTAATAGAATAAAGGTCCATAATAGAAAACTTTTTAGAAATGTTGATAGAAAAAAGGTCTAGGAATATTTATGTGAGTTGGGTAAATTAGAAAATGGAGTGTTAAGTTATAGAGGTATACCTATCCATGGTAGCACTTGAAAGAGACATAGGTAAGGTGAAAATTAGTAATGCATCATCTTTCCCTATTAAATAATAATCATGTCTAAATGCTCACAAATGTTGTTGTGGGTCCTTTTTACTTAGGAAATAAGTAAATATGGGGAGTTCCCATTAGCTTAGATAAGGGAGAATAGGTACAAAAGGATAGATGGGAAAATTTCATATCTAATCATAAGATAACACATTATTTTAACCTAACACAGATGTCTCTAGATTAGACATCTTGTCCATATACATCTTAATGAGGTCTAGAGGAGGATTGGTTTGGGAGATACCCCCTTAGTTATAAGGAACTCGATAAGAGGTAGAGGAATCATATGATAGCTTTTTGTGGTTGTGTTGACACAACATAGGGGTAGTGAGTCATAGGCTAGAGGTTATAAATTAAAGGGGCTTATCCCACTAGGTTAGAGACTATGCTTTGGTTGGATGTTATTATTATAGGCTAGGTTATTGGCATGGTTATAATGGGTGAAAAATGAGTCATAACTCATGTAACGATAGGTGTGAGAGTAGATAGGATGGGTACCACCAAATTTTTAAATGGGGTTATACTTGACTGAACTACCTATGGTTGTAACGGTAGGGAAGTCATGATAGGGTTTAGGTGGTATTAGGAAGTTAGTGATGCTAAACTCTGGACACTATTTATGGTTGGGTTACTTGTAAAAGTATTAGTTTGAGTAACCATAGGGAACATAGTGGATATAGATAAAACTAATTTTTTTCCATCAGAGAAGTTGGCATACCATATACTGGGTCACCCAAAGAACTGTGGGTTTGGCTCATGACAAGGTAATGTTGAAGGGCTGCCACATTATGATCAGAAAATTTAGCAAAATCTTGATCTCCTTCAAGTGCAATAGGAATTTTTTTGGGACTAGGAGTATTATTTGTATCTAAATTATGCTCCATGATAGAATCAGATATAAGAGGGGAAGGTGGAAGTGGTTTCTAGCTTGCGTAATTAGCAAGAATTTTAGCTTGGCTTCACATCAATACCATGTAAGAAAAAGTATAAACAGTTTTAAAAATCTATATTAATGATAGAGTGAGGAAAAACCATGTTTGGGTTTAGGTAAGTAAGTTGTTTTATCTTGTTGTTTTTAGCAAATTGAAATTACATAGTTATCGACATTAGTCACTTGATCGATGTTAGTAAGTTAAAGTCTATCAACATATGTGGGTTTAACCAATGTCGATCACTATGAAGTTTTGGGAGATGAAAAATCTAATGTTTTATAAACCTAGAGGTGAAACCTAAGTAAAAAATAAGATGAAAGAGGTTTGCATGAGGAAGATGAACACTCAAAAAACTTGATATAATAGGTTATACAACCTAAGTATTATGAATAGTGTTGATTTTGTAAATCAATGGAAAAACATCTTTACCAACTCCAAAATATAGAAGGTAATAGAAAATTAGAAAAAGAACATACAACCACTAATTATTAACTCATAGAGATTAATTTTAGTCTCATGTTTGCTTATTCCTTAATTAGATAGTGAGAAGAGAATTTGGTTACCAAAGGTACTAGAAAGTAATCTAGAGCCAGTTTTAGGTTAGTTTTGGTGCTTGAGAGGAAATCTGTGTTAGAATAGGTACATGAATTGTAACAAGAGATTTCTCCCCACACTCCATGGACCTAAATCCAAGACATGATGCTTAGCTAAAATATACCTTATATCTAGAGTTTATACTCTACCAAAGAATAGAGTGGGTTCTCCTCTTGGTGGGGAAATCCAAGTAGGATAGCTAGGTAGTGTAAGGTGATCCACCAAGTGATGAAATCCTGATGGACCTTATCATAGGTGATTTTATATTTTTGTTTTTATGAATGTAATTTGGTTTTGTAACATTGGTGTACTATGATTCATTCATAATGTTTATAATTAACTAGGTAAGCTAATATGCCACAAGCAAACAATGAAGTGCAATAAGTTTTAAACCCAAATGTGAAGTATTTCAATTTAAATGAAAATAATGATAAAATAGGAAAAGAGAATGAATTTGACTATCCTAATTTTCATGAAAGAAAGAGATAAAGAAGGTGTTCTTTTTAACTTGAAATAAAATTGATAAGTTTCTTTTTAGAGGCAAAAGAAAGAAAAGAGTGCCAAGGAAAAAGAAATTTCATTTTATTGCCTTTAAATAGAAAATAAAATGTTGAATATTTCATTTTGAGGGAAAAGGGAAGGAAAAAGTGAAAGAAATAAAATTTTCACTATAATACACCTATATGAATGCTTAAAACAAGAAATGAACCCAAGGAAAACTCCAGGGTCCCACCAAGTGTGCAAAAAATGTTTCACTAAATTTTGACTCTATTTAATGTTTAAGGAGAAATAGAGATGAAGGGTAGGGATTAGATATTAGAGAGAACCTAGATTGGTTGTGTACTATATCCAGATGATGTTGAGAAATCCTTTTTGGCTAAGGAGGACCACCTAGGAATAAGAAAGCACTACCACCAAAATATTTGTTACTAGATATATGAGTGGGCTGCCAAGCTATGTGCTTATTCCTAGAAGTGTCAAACTTCCTTAGGGATGACAGTCCACTTTTGGAAACAAAATGGTAATGAATAAAAAAATTAAAGAGAGAGTAAGAGAGATATGTTCATATCATTATTATAGTCTTAGTGTAGTAGATAATGACATAGTGTAGGTAATGTGAGTTATTTATGTTTTTGGAGTTTGTTTGGGCAAGTTCAGGGAGGTTAGTGGAGATACATAGTCATCAACATTGGGTAGGCTATCAATGTTGATAAGGATATATGACTAATGTTAGTTATGTGAGTGATTTTGGTAGGGGAAATAGGTTCTTAGGAGGTTACAAGAGACTTTTTTGAACTAGGAGGTGGATATGATCAGGTTTATGAGGTTGGGAAGAGTCATAAGGGAGTGGGTAAGACTCAGGTGGGTCTAAATAAAGGGTTGGTATGTTTGAATTATGGGAAATATGTGAATGAGTTTTACAACTCCTCCACAAGGAGATTTTGGACATTCATAAAATAATAAATATTATAATGTAAAGTAATTATAAAATAATTATTTAAAGGAATTATAAAACATAGAGATATACTTAGCTAGTGAAACAGATAAACCATGATTGTCGAATAGATGGCTCTGGTGAGGCATTGTAGTAATAGGTGAATAAAAATACAAGTGTGTGCTACTAATTTAGAAGAATCCAAGATTTGTATAGTTTATCAATTCATAATTTAGATTGATTTATGTAGACTAATAGTAAGCCTAGATGTAGAAAGTTAAATGTTAAAGCTTGCATGTTAATGACTGAGTTTTTTTTATTTATGCTAACTTGATTAGTACCTTGTAATTTGGCTTAAGTAACTAATGTCAATGATCCCACTAATGTTGGATATGGGTTGATCGACGTCAATAGCATGAGAATAGGTAAAAGGGATATTTTTAGCCTATTTTCTATTTTTCTCCTACCAAGTGTGGTATCCACTAGGAAATGGTAGAAATGCAAGGCTAAGGAGAACGTAGTTAATTAGGAATTTATGTTTGGGGTGATAAAAAGTCAATGCTAGTTAGGATTAGGGGACTAAGTCTTGAGGTGACTCAGAGGGTAAGAATTGGTCTCAGGATGAGGTGGCCCAGTAAGGTGGCATAAATAGTTTTTAATTAACTTAATTAAATATTTTAAATTAATTAAATGTGTGAGGGATGAAAGCATGGGTTAAGAAGGCTAATTATCAAAAGGGGCTCAAGGGGGGTTTCAACACAGGGAGTTACACATGTGTGTAACATAATTTTGGTGTCTACAATCACATCATACTATTAAGTGTTAGAAATTTATATTACAAATGCACTATGTTATGGCCTTATGGAAACTCATTTCATGGTTCTATTTTAATGGTTTATATTTCCACATTAACTTGTGAATCCAAATTATTGGGTGCCCTTGTTTTCATAATACTAACTTTCTTGTATTCAATGTTAATACAAATGTATTCCATTTTGATAGTGTAATGTCAATCATTAGCAAATTGACAACTAATGAATCAATCATTATTATCTTATAAGAGTGTGAATTAAAACATAATTAATGGTTGTGAGTATGAATTATGGGTTGGAGATTGTAATCCCAACGTGATTCTTATTGGAAAATTATTCATGGTAGGTAGGGATGCATCATGTGAAAATTATATGTTATGTGGAAGTTGATTAATTGTTAATACAAACCATAACTAGCCTAAATAAATTAGCCTAATGTCAAAAAATGTTATTCCATTAAGTCAATACTCTTTTTGGATAAATCATTCATTGTTCTAAAATTAATGAGTTGAGAAAACTTATTAGTATGAGGACCCTTGGTTGGGAATTCATTAATGTAATTTTTATTAGGTAACACTATTAATATAATCCAACATAACTGGTGTTTATCCCCTATCGGATAACAATCCCAATGGATGTGTCCTTAGTTATACGATAAGTCAAATAAAAGATATTATGTCTTTTTTATCATGTGCACTTTTTCTTGGTGCATGTTAATTGTTCATGTTGGTTGAAGGTTAGTCATAGAATTATGTTGGGTCACTTTGGTAAGTAGATCAATATTAGCTACTTGTGGACCTTGTATGTTGTAAGGTTAGCATAATCCAAAGTTTGGCTTGTTGGTACATTTGTTCATCTTTAGCACTTTTCACACCTATTATAGTACCTTCCTTTATTATGATGATATATTAAACTATAGTCAGTAAGTTGACTTGATATGATGTTAAATATTATCCTAGGTCGTTAACCTTGTTTAAGGATACATGAAGGATTGAGCGAATATCCTTGCCTCATAAACTACCAACTCATATCCATATAAGGTTATTATATGCTTATATTAAGATGAGGATACCTAGGTGTTTTGATAGGTAAATTGAGTGCCTTCTAAATACTTAAAGGTTATTAGTGTGGGCCTATACAATAATACCCCTCAAACGGTGTTTCACCCTTTAGGAAACCCTTTTCTCTATAGAATCCTCTAGTGATGGTCATCCTTACATAAGTATGTCATTGACCTAATTCATTTATGGATTATTTAATCATATTTTACAACACTGTGATGACTGCATTATGCATGGTAATTTGGTGTAGTGGGTTCTACATGTGGTTCCATTGTGTACTCTATTAGAAATTCCTAAGTTTTTTTGGGGGAGTTATTTCATCTAGTATCAGAGCTTGTGCTATGAGTATTTTTGAGAATAAGGTTTATTTTCTCTCACCTTTTGGAATTCAATAAAAAATTTAATTCATTTTAAAACTAATATAAATTATATTTACTATTTGGTTCCTACTAGTTACTACTCCAAGTGAGGTTTCAAAATGGCATTATGCCTAGAAGTTTATCCAATGATTCACAAGTCAAGGATAGAGTTAGATCAGATGGTGATCATGTTGAGAATATTTTAGGGATTATGTAGCCTAGATGACAAGGAGAATTCCTCATTATGGTATTAATATCTTTTGAAGCCACTCAAGGCATGATTGGGAAATAGGAACATGTGTTGAGTAATCTTGAGAATATTTCCTAAAGGTTTCCCCAATTTGAGATGGGTTATGCATATGGACTAGAATTAATGTGAGGGTGTTTATTATGGTTGACTAAGAACCAAGGAACTCAAGATGTTTCCACCACCTACTTATAAGGGTGTAAAACTTGATGATGCAATTGATGCATGAATGTGTGTATACATGAGTATATCAACCTACAATGTGTGATAGATAATATGATTAAGTTGGTAATATTTGTACGTTATTGGAGTGATGGAAGTATAATTTTCCAAAGATGGTCATGCTCTTTTCCCTTATCCTAGTTGGCTTGACCCTTCCCATTTTTGATTGTATTCATGCTAGTCTCACTTGTCAACCATAGTTTATATGGGTAGGTCAATGGGAGATAAGTCATAAAGGCTTCGCTCTTAGAATAAAAGGGAAATAGTGTTTGGTATCTTTTGGTGGGTTGTATGGGCAAGCCATCATTGCATTCTCAGAACATTATGACCTTGGAAGGACCAAAGGTTTAGCTCTAACCTTGAGGATTAGATTAGGTACAAGGAGAAGTCTTCTTAGGTAAATCAGTCAAGTTTGTGTTTTCCTCTTATTGGGGGAATGTCTAGGGCCTTGAGGAGATGTGAAGCATGAATGGTGGTAATAATAATTGTTAGACATGTAGTTAAGATTTTTGTAACTTATTGTTTAGTAAATTAAATATCTAGTTGAGTTTTTTTTTAAATCAATGATGCAAGGAGCTAGCATGCCTCATGTAAATTGTATGGTTATAAGTGAAGCAAAAATTTCTCCATGGGTTTAACATCCTCCTAGTTAGGTAAGGCTATTCCAAGGAAAGTTTTCCTTTGGGGATCCATGATGGTAAACCTTGGTAAAGGTATGTTGAGTTGTTGCACATATGTAACTATTTTGTTCATAGTTATGTGTTTATATCAATTTAGTTAACTGATTTGTGCCATGTTAGAGATCTAAAACATAAATAGATTTATAAGGTATTATTAGTTCCTCTATGATTTGGTTGGAATATAAAATGGATGGTCCTTACTTCTTTTTCTCATTTTATTAACACTCATTATGGGTAAGCTATGAGTTTATATAGCTACAATTTATTTACAGTCAAGGCAAACAATGGTAAGCTCTTGCTTAGCTTGTGCATTATTAAACCTGATGGGTTGCATGAAGCAAATAAATTGATAAGTATGGTGTTTAATGCTTTAGAAAATTATTTTTTTCAAAGTAATGGACTTGTAAGCTAAGTCTAGGTAGGGTTTTGGGTTGGAAACTCTAGTATGATTGGTTGATTATGATATGCATCATAATACTAAGGTGCTAAGAATATATGTATTTGGCTAGATTTAGGCTTAGTTTGTTATGTCCATGTGGTCCTTTGAGTTGAACGAAGGAGTTTGTGGTTTATCACTTAAAAGTATAGAATCTATTGAGTGTGTATGGATATATTTTGACTCCATTATGTGGTTATTTTGATCATGGTTATGTTTTAATCCCATAAGGTGGTGGTGATGTCCATGGTTATGTTTCACATGTGTGTGATGATTATTTGGTTTTTGGGTTGAGTTTTGGCATCCATGAGGATAATGATCATGATTATATATATTTTCCATCCATGAGGATGTCTTTGGTGATTACAGCCATATTATGGTTATGGAAATTATGATTTACATGATGATGATGTAATATTCACATGGAGCTTTGGCTAAGTTAATCATTTTCTTGAGATTATGTTACATTAAAGAAAACATTACATGTCAAATTTTGACTTGTTGACATGAGTCAATTGGAATAATAGTGATATAACTTGTTATTGGAATCATGAAAACATGTTTGGTGATCATAGGTGGCTTATATGGGTGGTCCATCTTATGATGATTGAGGTATAATAATCTTGGGAGGTCTAAGGATGTAACCTAAGCTTGAAGGGCCTAGTGGGTGAATAGGAATAACTTACTTGGGCAAGTGATGGTATTTTAGGGATCTCATATTTTTAGTGGATAGTGTAAGCCATCTAATCCATGAGGTGTGAACTTTCTTGGTAACTCTTTGAGACTCATGGATACATATATATGATCTATGTTAGAACACACCCTTCCTTAAAAGAATATTTTGATAAAATTGAGATCCCTAAAATTGATCATGGTGTTATCAGATGGATATTCATATCATATTTTATGACATTTAGACATCAAGTAGACCAATGAGGACCATGGACCCTTGTGCTTTAATTACTAGTAAGTTTAGGTGGTGTGATGTGATAATACATTAGCACAATTTACGAAACCTCTAGACCCACATGTGTGTCATTTTATTATTTTTTACTTTAGTGCATGTAAATTATTGTGTGTGTAGACACATTTTACATTTTGTTGATTATATTAATCATGTAGACTTGTAAATTATCTATTTTGTGAGTATGTATTTAGTTTGTGATTTTCATATTATTTTCCCCCTTGATATTAGTATTTTCATATGTATATGATTTGATGATGTGATGTGATCATGAATGACTTTATCATGTAATTTTCCTTTTTGAAGTAGACTTTATTAATTAAAAAACAACCAAGGTATAGTGAATGTGTTGTTTAGTGTGATCTCACATCACTACTCTAACATTGAACTTTGATGCAAGTAAGAGGTTTAGGGTGAAGATAAAACTATATCAATGATGATTACACTAGGTATGGGCTAAGGAGTGGAGTCTCATGTAGGTTGAAAATTATTTCTCCCCTTTGCATGAAGTAGCCACCTAATTCATTTAAGTTGTGCACCATGAGCACCATAAGATGGTCGTGGGATCTTCATTCATAATGGTCACCTCTGACATTGAGTATTATTTTACCCGTCTCTTTAAGGTTATTTTATAAATAACCTTATTAATTTATTTTATATAGCCTTTTAAAATTACTATTTGGTCTTTTAAATGGGACTTTTATGAAAAATTAGCAAGACTGAACTTGATGAAACACAAGTATGTATTGACTTGTAAATTCAAGCATGTTATTAATGAGTCAATGGTTGAATTACCTAAAAATAATGTTTTGGTATGAATGTTATAATTTATTTATATGTGTTGATAGGTAAGTGAAACCATGTTATGTGCAAAGTATTGTTTATTTATACCTATTATTATTTTTTTGAAATGAATATTTTTATTATTTAAGCATGGTTGAAATACATGTTTATTTTATGCTTAGAGAAGTAATGTTAAGTCTTGATTAGGTGGATTTTTAAATTTCTAATATACTTTTTTTACTTCCATGAGCTAAGTGCAATGAGATGATGGGATTATAATCTTTGTAACCATCATGTGAGCTCAAAAATTTGTAGAGGACATGTAAAAACCTTGGGGTTGCATGTGAATTATTGGTATGGCTTCTTCGATGTTGTACTAACCCATGAATGGTAAATGGTGAAAAATAAGTAATCACGGCTTGATGGATATATATTCTTGTTGACATTCTATGTTGAATGTTACAAAGAAGGTATACATGCACAACATGTGTTGTGGGGACCATATATGGTTGATATTGTGATTTTCTTTCTAGAACGAATGAAATGGGTTATGTGTGAAGTATAATTTAGGTGGTGGAAATGCCACATAATTGTATAAATTTTGTGTTGTTTAGCATTCTATAGAATGATATAAAATTATGGTATATATATATATATATATATATATATATATATATATATATATATATATATATATATATATATATATATATATAGTTATATAGTTATATGATTGAAATTGTTGTGGCAAGGCAACATCTGAAATCCAAAGATTTTATGAAAATAAATTGGATTGATTTTGGGTAACTATTATTTGAAGTTACTGATTTATGTGATAATAATTCCTCATAATGAGGAAGGTTCTACTAAAAATTATTTTACTATTAAAATTCTAGTCATGAGTTTATGGCTAAGATGAAATTTCTGATTATGTATTATTTTGTTTGGGAAAATAGTTGTGAGTTTTTTATTTTAAATATTACTGAAAAACCCTTTTATTGTTAATATTGGTATGTATTTGGGTGATTTTAGTCTATAATGCATATTTTTACATGAATTGACCAATTTTTTAGCTACATAGATGGTTACAAATTAGGTGATGATCAAAGGTATTGCATTAAAAATAATAGTTCATGGATAAGCTCACCATGCTAAGGGTAAGGTTAAGCTGAAAGAACTTATTGCTTTAAATGCTAATGTTTTTTTAGTGAAATCATGGCCTTGTGAGGCATAAAATTTAAATTTTGATTTATGTTTGAGCTCTATTATTACATAATTTCATGGTTGGAAAAGGTGTGTGAAACACCTTCTCTTTCTCACCTTAGCCTTACAAAGGAAAACAATCCCAAAGAGGGAAATTTTCTAGCTTGATTAAAATGTAGGGCATGGTTGTTTTGGAGGTAGCATACAAATTTTAGTAGGATAATGTTGTGTATTTACTCTCAATATGAGTTGATATATCTATTTGTTATACCAAGAGGTAAGTATAAGGTAATATCCTTATTGGCATGATGGACTATGCAAGTATGTAATATGCATGATTGTTATGTTTCTAATAATTGATAAATTTTATCCATCTAGTTTTTTCTATTCTTTAGTTATCTATGGAATTTATGTAAAGTGTAAATGTTAGGTGAAAAAAGTTATAAAACCTATTATTAATTTATCATGATTATTGTTTATTGACTTATCATTGGGATGAATCCTCTTTAATGAGGGGAAGATGTCATGCCCCTACCATGGGCACCCTTTTACCACCATTATTAAAAAATTTAGTGGCACATCCCTTTATTTTATAGATGGATTTTGATTTTTACCTCAAGTGCAATTTTATAGTGTGTGTGTGTGTGTGTGTGTGTGTGTGTGTGTGTGTGTGTGTGTGTGTGTGTGTGTGTGTGTGTGTGTGTGTGTGTGTGTGTGTGTGTGTGTGTGTGTGCGTGTGTGTGTGTGTGTGCATGCGTGCATGAATTTATGTGTGTATATATAAATATATATGGTCAAAGATAGGTATATGTATATACACTATACATATTTGTGCATATATTCTTGAGATGCCCGTTTGGGTGGTTAAATTAGGTGATATTACTTAGTTATGTTTCTAAGACCCCTAAAATTGCTATGACATGTCTTATTTTAAGACGTTACTTTATCTTTAAAAATTTAGATATTGACTTAAAAGAAAATGTATAAAGTATATAGGTAAGTTGTTTGTTTTAAATCTAATGCATTGGCATTAACACACACACACACACACACACACACACACACACACACACACACACACACACAATTTTAAATTATTGAATTTAAAGTGTTAAATTATGTTACATTGAATTCAATTCTTAGTATTTTGGATAAGCATAAGAGATTTGGGGTGTGTGGTATAATACATAAAGTAGACCCTTGTTTTCTTTATAACTTAATGGACATAGCATGGGGGAATTTTGCTTAAGACTATGGGCTCTTTAAATGAAGAGTTTTGGACCATGTTGTGGTCACAAGACATGGGAGAAGGTTGTTTTTTAAATGCCTATGTGGGAAAACAATAAAACAAAATAAACATTGTATCCTTCCCTAACCACCATTTCAATGTGAGGATGCACCATATTCTAGTTTGAAAAGAATTAGTAAATGTATCTTTAAAACTATGTTTCTTCCTTATTATAAAATCATATATTGGGTGGAGCTTAGTTGTTCTTGAAATGGAGATGAAAATAATTAGAATTTGTCATGGAGATTTGGCACTAGGTTTCTAGGATGACATTGCCTAGCCATCATTTTGGGGCATTAACTACAAAGAGAAAGGGAAGGGTGGCAATGGAGTGAGGAGATTTTGGAGAATATGGAGGGTTTTTAGGCCTACATTTTTGGGTGCCATGATGGGGAGATGAGTTGGATGGTGGAAGTGCTGAAAAATAAAATAAAAATAGAATGAGAAGAAGGTAAGGCTAGATGCATGGTAAAACTTTGGTGATGTTACTACTAATGTGGCATCACCATGGAAGGAAAAACTAATTGACAATCCTACTTAAATACTCCATCAGTCATATGAACTTCCTTCCCCAATTTCAATTATGACAAATAGATTTTATTTTAATTTTTAGAAAGTTTATTTTTGAATCTTGATGCATCATACATCCATGGAGGTATGTTTTTCCATACCCACATGGATCTATGCCATTGCTAGGTGTAGGAGGGTTTGTATGTGTGAGATTTGTATGTAAACACTTGTTATGATGCTCTAGTTTTTATGAGTGAGTTATCTGGTTGCTTTTTCTATTAAGCCATAATTATTTCTTGATGTTATTATGATCAAAGTATTACTTGATTTTAATTTTCCAGCATGATGAATTGGCTATAAATTTTAATAAATTTTGGGTTGAATTAATTGGTAAATTCCTTTAAATTTTACATACTGGTACATTGAATATTACAATATAAAACATGTACATACCTTTCTTACATGCTATTGAGGTGGTAAAATTTATCCAATTTGACTATACCACTTAGTATAAAAATTACCTTAATTAGTAGAAAAATTGATAATGTACATTTCACTATTGAATATCTTTCTGGGTAGCAATTGTAATAGATGTATCTTGTATTGATTTTCATCACAATTATAATGAAACCAAGGCTGCAGTTTTTTCCAATATGTGAAATTTATTTACATAAGCCCTCATGTTTTTATTATGGTTATGCTAGCATAGGCTACTATTTCAATAGAAATGATAATAATCAATCATTTCTTATTGAGCTATGTTTACTCTTTATATGATAAAATTTAGCTTTAGTTGACAAACTATAAAATCTTAAAACTAAAAGTTAGCATTAGAATTAATCTTCCTATTGTGCATCCATAACATGATTATGTGATTTTAATACATAATGCCTGCCTATTAGAGTTGTTGATTGTTGATCTTGTGGTTTTTATGTTGTATGGATTTTTATGCAAGAAAATAGGAAAAACTAGTGTACAACTACTTGGTTGTGGTTTGTCATGGTAAGACACAATTGATTTTATGTAGAATTATTGAAATTACTTTTGTTTTATTTTTATTAGTAATGCTTAGATTCATATTTAATTATGAGAAAGGATAGTTGTGAGAGGCTGTTCTTGAAATTATAAATAGTAACATTGATATTTGCCTTGCTCTCAATATCTTACATTTGGCATTATCTTTCCTTTATTGGTGGGTAAAAATGTTTAAGGTTTTATGTTATGTAATAAGAAATCAATTGACATGGACTTTTATTTATGTCATTTTACCTTGTATTGTTGCACTTATATGAGAAAAAAATAAACTATTGAAATATTAGACTAGTTATAATGAGATGGGAATAAGAACTCTCTTAGCTATTGTAGCCATTCATATGCTTGTTATATGCATGGTTGTTCTTTTCTTATGAAAGCTACTTGGGTTTAAATTAGTTTTGAGTATTTGTAATTTTTATAAGATGGTGCATTCATGACTATTCCTTTGAAAAAATAAATAGTACAACAGTAGTTTTATGGGCTACCCATAATTGGTCAATATGGAATTAAGTTTATTTGATTGATTTCCCTCTTGATGGACTTGTATTACTAAAATATAATTTATTTTATAGAATGTTTCATAGGGAGGAAATTCACATTTTCAGATTTACACTAACACATTATGTACCCCTTTCAGTGTAAGGATTTTATTTAGTTGGCGTTCACTTGTTATTGGTTTCTTGATTTAATTGTCACCTATGGAGGAATGTGTTTTCATTGTTGATCCTTGAAGGGTATCAAAATGTTCTGTTGTTTATTTAGTTATTGTAAATCAATAATTATTATAGTTGATATATTTTTATCCTGATTCAAACATTTATATTTTATGATAGCACAATGGGTTATTTGTGCAATGCCTTCAAGATTACATACATATTCTTATGTTTAACTATCAACCTTTGAAGGATTTTCAAGCTATTGTATCAACCCTATTCATGTGATATTAGACTGGGTGATGTAGTCTATTGTATGAAACTACATGTTATATTCTATAGTATTTCATTTTGTAATTATAACCAACATCCTTAAATTAAGGATTATCATGTAATTTTAAAGTTATACATTTAAGAAATTTACACTTTTGAGAATGGTTATGATTTAGTTCATTGGATTTATCCTTATTTAAGGAGGGATATCCTAGTTGTTTGGTACATAAGGCTATAATAGACATAGCAAGAATAATTATACTTATGTGTTAATGTTACTCATTTAGCCACAACTATTAAATTATGTGTGTGAGATGATTATTATATTCACTTCTCTATTGGTTAATTATGGGGTTCTTGAAGTATTTTGGTTATATATATAATAGCAATATTAATATTGGGAACACTTATTTATTAAGAAATCAAGTGTATATTCATCTTGTATATGTATTCATGCATGTTGTAATAAGGATACATCATAATATTAAGTGATGAAAATTTATATTGTAAATACACCATGTTATGGCCTTGTAGAAACTCATTTTGGAAAACTATTTTAGTGATTTATATTTCCACATTAACTTGTGAATCCAAATTACTGGGTTCCCTTGTTTTCATAATACTAACTTACTTATATTTAATTTTAATAAAAATGTATTCCATTTTGATAGTGTAAAGTCAATTGTTAACAACTTGAAAACTAATGATTCAATCATTATTATCTTAAAAGAGTGTGAATTTAACCATGATTAATGGTTGTGAGTATGAATTATGGGTTGGATATTCCAAGCCCAACATGATTCTTATTGGTAAATTACTCTTGGTAGGTACGGATGAATCATGTGCAAGCTTATGTTATGTGGTATTTCATTAATTATTAATACAAACCATAGATATCCTAAATTTATTAGCTTAATGTTGGAATATGTCATTCCATTAAGTCAATACTCTTTTTGGATAAATCATTCATTATTCTAGAACTAAGGAGTTAAGAAGAACTACTAGTGTGAGGACCCTTGGTCAGGAATTCATTAATGTAATTCCAATTGGGTAACACTATTATGTTGATCTAGTATAACAATTGGTGTTTATTCCATCTCGAGTAATAATCCCAATGGATGTGTCCTTTATTAAACAATAGGTCAGATAAAAGATGTTGTGTTCTTTTTAGCATGTGCACTTTTGCTTGGTGTATGTTAATTGTTCATGTTTGTCAAAGGTTGGTGGTAGTCTTATGTTGGGTCACTTTCGTAACAAAATCTATGTTAGATACTTGTAGACCTTTTATGTTGTCAGGTTGGCATAAGCCAAAGCTTGGCTTGTTGGTACATTGGTTCACCTTTAGGAATTGTCACACCTATTATAGTACCTTCTTTTATCAGGATGATATATTAAACTATATATATTAAGTTGACTCATTATGATAATAAATATTACCCTAGGTCATTAACCTTATTTAAAGATACCCAAAGGCTTTGAGTGAATATTCTTACCTCATGATTTTCCAAGTCATAACCATATAAGGTTATCAAAAACATATATTGGGTTGAGGATCCCTAAGTGTTTTGATGGGAAAATTGATTTCCTTTTAAAGTTTTGAAGGTTATTAGTGTGGGTCCAGACACTAACACCCCTCAAACAGTGTTCCACCCTTTAGTCAACCCCTTTTTCCATATAATCCTCTAGTGATGGTCATCCTTGCATAATTATCTCATTGAACTAATTAATTTATGGGTTTCATATTCATCTTGTGTATCACTATGACGATTTCATTGTGCATGGTAAGTTGGTTTAGTGGTTTCTACATGTGGTTCCATTGTGTACTCTATTAGCAATTCCTAAAAAAAATTGGGATTGTTTTAAAATATAGCTCATTACTAATAATTCAGTACATAATACTTATATATGAGTTATTCATATGATAAATATTTAAATAGTAAATAATAGGGAAGCTTTTCTCACCATGAAAAAAATTATTGGTGATTTTTTGTTAACTCGCGAATATTTTGATTATAAAAATTTGTATTTGGTGATTATTTTGAACAACATAGAATTACCTAATTTTTTGGGATACAAGTTACATTTTAGGGTTGCTTCATAGACTATTTAAAACAAATTTCATTTATATAAATGTATTTTTTTGTTACCTTGAAAGGTAATCTTGATAGATTCACCTCACATGCTATTTTATCACCTATATTTAGAGTCAACCATCTACATAGCCTATCAATCATCTAAATTTGGTGTCAATCATTTATATTCATTATTAATCATCTACATTTTGGTGTCAAGCATATGCATTCATTTTTAATCATCTATATTTGGTGCCAATCATCTACATTCAGTGTTAATATAGTCATAAAATGCAAAAATTGGTAACTTGAGTGTTGCTTATAACACCCAACTCATAGGTCCCTCTTACTTGCTTTCATGACCTTCATAGGCATATTTTCACTAATTTCCAATCATCCATAGCTCTTTAGACCTGATCCTAGCTCAACCATACTACTCTTTCCATGATAAATCTATCTCCCTAGGTCCCATTAGCTAAGGACTATAGCATCCAACTTGGACTATAGCACTGGGGCCTCTAGTGTCCATTTTTGGTGATCTTGTCCAAGTGAATTTTCACCTCTAATGATCAATTACTTTTATTTCTTATCCTTCTTCTCATCATTAGAAATCAAGCACATTTAACATAATACCAATAAATCCCTATAAAATACCATTCAATTTTCATTTGGAAAAGGTTGGCAAATATCATAAAGCAAGCAAGAATACAATCAAGACTACTAAGGAAATCTTACCTATTTTATGCATATAGCCATCAAATACTATTAAAAGCTTATTAAAATCCTTACGTAAGTCCCTAACCACCTCAAACACATATATTTTTTACATTTTGCATCTTCATACACACAATTGCATAAAGAACAACAAGTGGGAAAACTACATATGACTTGATCCCTCTTCAGAGTATTTATATGTATGTGTCATTCCCACACAAGGGGTATAGATACATTTAGTGCATCTTACACATAGTAACCCCCCCTCCTCTTTCCAAAATTTTGTTAAATCACAATGGAGTCTAGGGTTTTAAGACTAAATCGGCTCCACAAGGAGTTCTGTGGACATCCAACAATCAAAATTTCACAGGCAAACTCACATAGACAAAGTGAATAAACCCTACAAATCTCAAGTATCTTAGACAATAGAGGTAGAAGAGGAATATAGTTTTGGACCCTAGGGTGTCTTATTTAGGTGATCCTATCTAATCATAAAATGAAGGTGACTTGTGATAGTGTCCCAATCTTGCATAGTAAATTCTAGACTCTATCTCAGTCATATCGGTCTATTTCCAACTATTTCGTTTTCTCTCCCTTATTACTATTTTTTGAAAGATTAAAATTAAATTAAAATCATATAAATTAGTAACTTAATTATTTCATATTTATTTATTGATTTCCTTTCCAAACCTTTAACTAAAAATAGGAATAATACTCTAATATTTCCAAAAAAATTAAATCATTTGGTGAACCTGACTTAATTTGAACATGCATAAAAACCCTAAAAACCCTAAGATAAATTTCCTACTAATTTTTCCTATAGTTTTCCAATTTTTTACCTACATAATAAAATAAAAAATTAGCATTAAATTTTAAAATTTTGTAGTAATTTTAAAATAATTTTCATTTAAACCTTAGTTGCCCATACTAGGTCTAGGTATTTTCCCAATATTTTTCCTATAGATTTCACTTTTTTTACTTGACTACTTAAATCAAAAATCCAATTTAATTTTTAAAATTTTGTAGTCAGTTCAAAAAAAAAAAAAAAAAATCTTCTAAAACCCTAGTTGTATATACTACATCCATTTGTTTTCTTGAGGTGTCACCTTACATCTAGAATCAAATTTCACATAAAATTAAACAAAAATGGATCTCACTTATTTAAAAATATTTATAGAATTTCTTGTAAACAATAAGGGGACCATACTAGGTCCTATCATGTACATGAATGATGAAGTTTACCATATGTTAGAACAAAGCTTCATTCTTTACATTGCATGCTTAATTTTCATACTATGGGATGATATTAAGAAATTTAATGTTAAACATAATATGATCCCTCTCCTTCAAGGCAATGTTTACCTATATTTAATACAAGGATTCATTTATTGCTTTCTATCTCTCATATCAAAAAAAATTCAAATTTATCATGTTAAGCACATTACAAATGTCATAGCACATGTCAAATAATTGTATGCATTCTTGAAAAAATTCATGCTCTCTATCCCTTTCTTTTTATCTCTCATATGGAAAATTTTTCAAGCTTATCATGCTAAACACATTAGAAATGTCATAGCACATAGCAAAATTCTTTATGCTTTAGTGCACAATTTCATTACTTATTTAACATGATATCTCTCTATTATGTGTAATTCAATTAAGCATAAAATCCTTACATACTTAGAGGATCCATTTCATATGCTAACAACCACCTATCAATTTTCAATGTCATATATTATACATAGGAAAGAATTTCTTTCTCCTCCTCTCCCCCAAGAGGGTGATAGCTACTTTCTCTCTAACTAAGTCCATGTTATCACCCCTCCAAAAGGTGAGGAAACATTTAATATTGTTCCTAACTCATACATTCAGCCTATAACTTCTTAAAACCTCGTCAACATATGTGCTTACATGTTTAATTGGAAGTAACTAGGGTCTGCACTTGTGAGACGCTAAGGGTTGAAATCACTAGTATGAGCAAGTTAATTTCAGATTTACAAACATAGAATCAAATATTACATGACAGATAATAATATTGGAAAATTATATTATAATACAAAAGCCTCAAAGGCATCCTATTTTCAACCATGTATATGCACCTTCACCTATTCAATTGGTTGCAATCAATGTTACATATCAAAACAAGAAATCACAACAAAGTAACTATACAACTAGTGATTAAAAAATTATTCAAACATTAAATAAGAGTTTAAGTGAGGTACTAAGTGAAATTATTAAATCCAAGTTGATCAAACTACCTCTTCTACATCTAGTGAGAAGGTCTAAATATTATTCTACATATCATAGAATGCATGGGCTTCACACCGATTCATGTTTGGCATTGAACAAACATATACAATAGATAATTTATAATGAGGACCCTATATAAGGTAAATAAGTCAAGAAAACCAAAGTGACACAAGTACACATTCACAAAGGGTTAAATTTAGAAATAGTATAAAAGTGGTTACCAAAGCATAACTTTAAACAACAAATAGATCAAAAAGCAAAATCAAAACAATAAATAGTACCACAAGGATAGGTAAGACATGAAAAATATGCAAACGTACCTTTCCAAAATGAATCTCAACTTTCAAAGTAGTATGGGTTTTGTCAAATACATCTACAATAATTTGGTTATCAAGGTCAAGGGTTGGGCAAGCAAGCTCAAGGCATCACTACTCCTATTCTAGTAGTTGATAATGTTTGTCACCATGGTTTTGGATTTATTGAATATCTTAAGTAAAATACTTCATATAAATAATTTATAGAAGTAAAAGTTCCAAACAAAAGTCAACACTAGCATTCCATCAGTTCAAAATCAAGATGATAATGATGAGTGAAATAATACAAGTTATTATGATTTCCAAGATATCAATAATGAATTTGAATATTTAGAGTCATATTCATAGCCATTTCCTCATGTTTCACTATCATTTATGATTCCTTTATTTGATATAAGACACCATGATAGGGAGTCTCTAATGAGACTCATAGATTAATATCATTTCTTTTCAATTTATTTTACATAATATTTTTATGATTGTTTATACATAGCTTATTTCTAATTACTTGTACACAATTTTTTTTGCTTACTTATATAAAGTTTCTTAATTTTAGTTTTACATAGTCTTCTTATGATTGATTATACATAGCTCAAAATATAAAAAAAATACAAAAACATTCAAAAATTTTAAAACTCCAAAACATTATAAAATTTCAAAACACATGTCTTGCATACTTTAACTTCTTACTTTGATTAGTTAGGTGTGATTGTATTTCTATTATATTGCATGCTTTCCTTTCTTGCTTTAGATAACTAGATGTGATTTCATTTTTTAGTTCCTATTTGTCTCCTGTATTTTCCTTAAGACATTTTCCAATATCCTTTGCTTTTATTATTGTGTGTGCCTTAGGATATTTTCCAATATCCTTTACTTTTACTCTTCTATATGATTGTGACTTTCATGCCAACCTTGTTTATTTCCAATTATATGTGTATGTGGCATTTGAACATGCATTTTATGTTTGCTTTCTATTTTGAGAGACATGTGCCCATGTCCCTTATTTTCTTGGCCCCTTGGCCACTCTTGTATGCTTCTTGGTTCTTGCCTTGTGTGTTTGTTACTTGTTTGATTTTCAATTGTTTGCAATGTCATGATCCACATCATGTATTATCTTGATCTTTTGGATAGCATGATGAACATCAAGCTCCATTACTCCTTGATAGATAAAAACTAACAACTAACACTTCCAATTTCATTTTAGTACATTTCACATTCTATTACATTGTTATATCTATATAGGCATCCCCCTATTGATCTAAAATTCTCTCATTACAAACCATGCTATATCTTGAGATATCTTATCAATTATCATTGCTATATAATGTATCTTTATCTCATAACACACTTGTAGGGATATTTATTTTGAGGTAAGTCATTGCAGGGTCTTCAATACTACCCTCATAAGAGGGGGAAATAAATAGGGGTTTTTTCATAGAGATTATAGCTACTAAATGATAAAAAAATTAGCTTTTAAAACAATCAAAATATCAACCAAAATTCAAACTAGGTAGACTAGACCAGGTAGATAGTGAAAATTCTAGAATAGTCATAAAATTTAGCCCAAGATAATAATGCCAAGATTGGACTATAGTGTTGGGCCCTCTACTATCAATTCTTTATGCTCTTATCCAAATAATAGAAAAACTAAACTTTTAAAAAGTAGGCATAAAAGTAGATTTAGCTATAGTTTTGCACAATTAGACTGGTTCAAAATCAGTAGTCTTTAGTAAACATTTACTCAGAGAATCTAGATATAGGGGGCATCATTCAAAAAATTATGGCTCTCACTTCTAGTTTCAAATATGGTAGTTGGTATAACTTTTAAATTAGATTTCATGTTACAAACACCAGTGATTGGGGAAAATGTGTGCGACACATTTGTCTTTTTTTTTTTTTTTTTAGTTTAGCATATTACCCAGGTATTATCAAAAATTGTATGCCTTATTCCATCTATAGGTGGTTGGCATAATTTTGGAGTGGATTTCATACAAGCCTAACCTCCACTTTTTAGAATGGTTTTCATATAAGATTAGTGCTCAGTTTTAGAGTGGATTTCATACAAGCCTAATCTCCACCTTTTAAAGTGGCCTATTTTCTATCATAAATTTAGTTATTCATGCCATATTTTCATATTATATAACATTCACAATATTAATGAGCCATCTCATACAACACACATTTCATACCGGTATCATTTCATATCTTCACTTCACAGGGCAATAATGTAGCCAAAGGACTAGGTAGCCTTTATATTCTTGAGCCACCTATTTAGAGGGATTGGACACATAGTCCAAACATAAATTACCATGTGCATGATCATTTATCTTCACTTATTGGGTGATTATGGAGCTAAAGGGATAGCCTTTTCATTCTTGAGGCACTTCTGGGGAATTGAGCACTTAACTTTGTTCGCAATATTACTCTTGGTATAATATCATTTAGTATTACTCGGTATCTCTTAGTATCAAAATATGTTTTGTATTGGTTTTCATACTCGATGAGGTGTATTCATTCCTTTATTTTCCTCTCTTTTTCTTACCTATCTTTGTACATTCTTATTTGAGATATAGTGTATCTAGTAAGAACTAATTTGCTCATTATTTTTTCTTACTGAGTTACACTTCACAATGTGCTTTCTCTATGCACACCAAGCATCATTTAGATTCATAAGCTTAAAACTTTTAGGTAATTTCAAGTATGCTTTCTATTTTTCCTTTATATTAGTATTTCACTTTAATACATCACTAGAATAAAGGAGAAGTAAATGTAGTCATATAAAATATTAAAAATGGTAACTTGAGTGTGGTTTATAACACCCAACACTTAGGTCCCTCTTAATTTATTACATGACCCTTATAATCATATTTTCACTAATTCCTAATCACCCATAACCTTCTAGACCTGATCCCAACTCAACTAGACTACTCTTTCCATGAAAAATCTATCCTCCTAGGTCCTGTTAGCTTAGGACTATAGTGCTCAACTTGGACTATAGCTTCAGGGCCTCTAGTGTTCAATTTCAACCCTCTTATCCAAGTGCATTTTCACCTCTGATGGTTAGTTCCTTCTAGTGCATATCCTTCTTTTTATTGTCCTGATGTGGGCACATTCAACATATGACCAATAGATCCCTATAAAATCCCATTCAAAGTTCATTTGGAAAAGGTTGAAAAATATCACAAAGCAAACAAGAATACAAGAAAGACTACTAAGGAAATCTTCCCTATTCTCTATATACATCTAGACAATACTCATAAAAGTTTATTCAAATATTTACACCAGTCCATAGCCACCTCAATCACACCTATTTTTAGAATTTTTCATCTTCATACACATAATTTCATAAATCACATCAAGTGGAAGAGCTACATATGAATTGATCCCTCTTCAAAGTATTGGTATGTAGGTAGCATGCCACACAAGGGGTGTGGATACATGTTAATTTAATCTTACACACACTAACCCCCCCCCCTCTTTCATAAAGTTTATCAAAGCATAATGGAGTCTAGGGTTTAAAGACTCAATCAGATTTCTAGGGAGTTCCACAAACATCCAATTGTTCAAAATTCATAGGTAGGCTCACATATACATACTTAAAAAAATACAAAAATCTTATGTCTCTTAAATAATAGCAAAAGAAGAGGACTGTAGCATTGGACCCTAGGGTGTCTTGTTTTGACACTCCTATCTAATCATAAAATGAAGTCTAGATCTTGATTTAAAATAATTTTCCAATCCTATAAAGTGAATTCTAAACTTTATCTCAGTCATATTAGACCATTTCCAACTAAGTCTTATTTTCTCTCCCTTATTACTATTTTTAGAAAGATTCAAATTATAATCAAATCATACAAATTAGTAGCTTAATTATTTCAAATTTATTTACTAATTTCTTATTCCAAATCTTTAACTAAAAATAAGAAAAATACTCCAATATTCCCAAAAAAATTAAATTATTTAATCATATATATTTTTATGTCAATCATCTACATTTTTTGTCAATCATCTAAATTTTGGTGTCGATCAATTGAATTTTATATCATTCATCCACATTTTTTATGTTAAAAATCCATATTCATTATATATCATCTACATTTTTTTTCAATAATCTACATTTTACTGTTGGTTATTTACATTTTAATGTCAGTCCTCTACCTTTTGTATCAATCATCTGCATTTGATAATAGTTCTCTACATAGCTATCAATATTTTGTGATTCCATCATTTTCTAACATGCATCCTTTAATGGTTTCTACAAAAAATGTTAATGGGGTGGGAAAATTACCAAAAAAATAACCTATTGTCTTATTTTATCCAGACACCAAACATAGGTACCAAATAGTAGATTATTTATTATATTGTTATTTATTATAGTTCGTACTTGTGTAATAAGGTTCAATAATAATGATAAGTTATACAACCATTTTTCATGTAGAACCCATGGATAAACCTTTTGGATTTATTCCTCCACTAGAATTTATACTTAGGTATGAAATTCCCCCATGAAATATGGGTACTAAATGATTTACTTATTGTTATTTATTTTTACTTACAATTATGTATTACAGTTCAATAGTAATTATAGGGTCTACAAATATTTTTCATATAAAACCTATTGGTAACTCTTTTGAATATATGTCTCCATTAAAAGATGTACTTAGGTATGAAATTACCTCACTAGAGGATGATTAAAAATTAGATGAGTTGTAAATATTATAACCATGTTATGGATCTCATGAAATAAATACATCAATAGAAAATTCAAGTCAAAAATACAATTCAAGAAAAAGGAGACTAGAGGACATTATTGATGTTGATGATGAAAAAATAATACCATATGAGATTGCTACTCATACAACACAAAATTTAGTTGAAAAAAACACTAAAAATATGTGTGAAATAAGAGAAGTAAATGGATAAATGGAAGGTCATTTAAGTTTGATTGGGTAGCTAAATATCCATTCATTGAACTTATAGATCCAAAAAGTAGTACTGACACACCAACAGAATGTAAATGTATAATATGCAGTTAGAAATTTTTGAAAGAGTGAAAAATGCAACTTAAGTTGGACACAATTGAAAAACATTATGGTAAAATATATGATTCAATAAAATAAAAATATGGACAAACCAAAAGAACAGTGAGATGAAAAAATGAAAAAGAATGTATGCATCAATGTTGCATAGTAGAGTACAGAAATCATCAAAAATATCAATGGCACCTCATTGATAAATAAAGAAAAATTACATGTCAAATCAAAAAAAAATTTAAGTCAAATCTACATGAGAAAAATATATAGTTATCCACTATATATCACACTTGAAAAATAGGTAGACCAATATTTGATTTACTAGATTATTTTATTTTAGCATAATGGATTTTATAGCATTCCACAATCACATTGGTTATATAACAATGATTGGGAAATAGAAAAATGTCTTGTTATGATTAAAAAGGAGGATTTGAAAGAAAAAGAAAAAGTAGTATGGTTTATCACACTATTCATTAAAGAGTTAAAAACATTTGACAACACATCATGGGTTTGCATGCATTTTTATACATTCAAGAACCATTCAAGGCCACCTCACTTATTATGTGTCCAAAAATGATGAAAATTTGTAATGATGAAAACCTTTTACAAATTGGTTATTTCTAATTTGATGGATATAGTTGGAATAGATTATTATGATATAGGTACCAATTTAATGTGTGTTTATGTAGATGGCCCATCAGTAATGCAAGGTAATAAAACTAATTTATGTGTTTGACTACAAATTTTAGTTGGACCATAAATGATGATAATTCATTTCATGGTACATATAATGAATCTTGTTTAAAAAATTATTATTGCATTTAAAATGTAAAAAAAGTGGAGGAACTTATCTAAGACTTGTATGTATACATGTCAAGTAATCAAAAAATATTTTTAGAGTTTCAAAAATTTACAATCAGAATGATAGATGGTAAAAACAATTTTAAATATGTTGATATAATATGGATTTCTATGTATGATCTTGCATGTAGAATATTTGAAAACTATACATCGTTAGTAGGTTTTATGTTTAAATACCAAATGGAATTTGACAAGGCAAAATATTTTTTGTACCATCTGATAGATTTTGAAACTCTATTAACATTGTGTGGTATTCTACCCATGTTTAAATAAATGCATTTTTTTATGAAACATGCACAAGAGAGATCCATATATGTTGTGGACTTCATACAATTGAGGAAATGGGTTTGTCAATCTCTAGATATGTTATAATTCTCACAAAAAAAAATTAACGGACCAATTTTTGGTAGTTGGGAAATTTTAATAAATATTAAGGACCATAAAAATTATTTTAAATTTAATATTAATGATCATCTTTGTATCTTCATTAATGGAAAGGAGATACCACTACACACTTTCCAAAAATGTACTAATATGGTTAAATTAAAAATTGAAAAATTCCCTATAATATGGATTCTATATGATAATGTTATTTATGAGACACATATGAAAATGAAAAATATTTCATAAAGCTTATATTTTTAAATTTGAGATCATTTTAAAAGTGATGACTTGCTTGAAGCCAAGGCGGTGATGAATCCTATATTTTGGAACATTATTGAGGGTGAAGAAATAACAATTATTTAGTTTATTAAATACATGGGAAATCTCATTAATCATTACATTAATTCTACATAGATCAATGGGCTTGAAGTTAAGGGTGTTTGGTAAAAGAATTTATTGATGTCCCAGTTAATGCATTTTGTACTTACAATGATTGATCAATATCAATGCTTAATTGAACCAATAAAAAGTGGTGTTATACCAAACTAGAAAAAAATGTATCCCATTAGTGTTATAAAAAATCATATTATCAAATATTTCTTATTATATTAATTATGCTTCATAGTGTTTTTTGGATCCAAAAGATGAAAGGGTATTAAGTGAATTATTTTTTATTAAATCAAAACTTTGAAATAGATTGGATAAAAAACATGAGACATGTTTGAGGTTGTATGTTACATGTTATCCAATGAATGCATTACCATATGAAAGATATTTTTTAAATTTAGAGTTATCTCACTGAAATAAGAGGATTAACTGATACAATGACTAAATAAGATATTGAAAATACCTTTGAGACTATACATAAGAATGTTAGATATGAAGAATGTGTTTCAAAAGGATTTTTCTAACTACCTAAGTTTTAGTTTGGTATGTAATGAAAATATTTATGTATTCATTAAACATTATACATTTATATTATTTATTAAACAATGTTTGTTTGATTTTGATTCATAAATCTTTGTTGTTTGAAATGGTACCCCATAATCACATGAGTATGTTGTTTATGAATCCTTTAATTGATTTTTTTTTACCAATCTTAACTATGAATTTCTTATAAATGAACATAAACTTAATTATCTAACAATTTTAAATGAAAATATCAAATAAAAATTTGAAAATAATAAAAACTAATAAATCCACAAATGGAAAATATATTATAGAAAAAGATCAAATTATAATTTTAATTTTTATGATTCAAGTTAAGTCTTCAGACTAGATTATTTGAAAAACCTAAATGCAATGTTAATACTATAAATCTCAATATTTTTTAGATACATGGGTGTTTTTTTACATTTTTTTCATGGAGGACATTTCACTTCCCTAAGCTTCCACTTCGCTATTGTTGCCTTTTCGGATACCTGATTGCATAAGATTCTTTGTTGCACTATTGATATTGGTAAGACTTTTACTTTTTTCTTTAGTTGAATATCCTATTGAAATCAAGGTGGGGTTTGTGTTATATTTTTATTTATACAAAAAATTAGGATCCAATCCATGCTCCCTAATAATTTTCTTTGGAGTGTTATTTTTCTTAGTCATTGTAACAAGATTTTCTTTGAGTGAAATAGTCATAGCTAACATTTTACATGCATTTTTGAAATGTGCATCAAGGAAAATAAATTGATTCTTAAAATTTATATATTTTGACTAAAAATGAACAAATAATATTATTCAGTTAAAAAATATGTAATAAATTTTAATTTCAAAAAATAATAAAGAATAAAACTTACCATGACTTTTTCTTTTCTTGCCTCTACAATGTTGTCAAGCCTTTGTTTTTTGCCCATAGATTATAATATGCTTTGGATTATACATTTTAATTTTTGATACTATTTAATATTATATCTAAAATATTATGATAAAATTTATTACTAATTGTAATAGTTCTAAAAATTCCCTGGTTGACAAAACATCAATTTTTATAGGTTGATGTTCAACCAATGAAAAGAATTGATTACATTGCGAGAGGTTGTGAAAATGAGAATTGATTTCCTAAATAATAATTTCACTTGATACTCCCATGGATTTAAACCATAAATTTTAATAATAATAAATTCATTAAAAGGGGAATTTGTATTTTTATCCAACAAATTATTTAATGGAAAAAATGTAATCTGATCATCAGATTGCAAAATAACATCAATAATGGTGGCTCTAATAGGTGGAGATTTTGATGTACAATGTCTATAAATTTTTTATATCACATTCAACTGAGAATCCTATATCATATCATGAGTATTAAAAATGGAATGGGGATCTTAGTATCAATCCCAAAGAACTCATCATCAAGATCAATTTGTCTAAGAAATGTGGTTCTTGCTGCACTAGGGAGACAATCAAGATAAAAGTTTGGAAACTCAAATGTTGATAAATGTAGAGTGCCACCACTCTATGTCAAAAATGATAAATGTTTCCCTTGTCAAATATTTGTAGCATGGGGTGGTGGTAGTGGTGATGGAAAATTTATCCTTAAAGTGGGAGTTAGACCTATAAATCGAACAAGACAGTCTCACATAAAAATGATAATTAAAATATTAATATTAAATTAGCATATACAAAAAATAAAAACTTAAAGTTTGAAATTATGTACCTTTTTGTTGAGTAAAAATTTGAGGAGTTTGTGGTAATTGAATTATATAATCTATTCATAGTTGTTGATGGGAAGTTTGTAGTATAAATTTAGATGTTGTACATATAAAATATTAAAATCATAAAATGATAAATTTATCATTTTTGTATTGAAACTATCAATATTAAGAATGACATTATGTAATAATGTGTACTAGCAATATGAGAGTAATCTTAACTAATATGTGGAGGCACAATAAAATTCATTATGTATTTTTTTCTAATAAATGGCTACATAGATGATTCTAAATCCATGATTGATTCAGTGGAGGCCTCAATAGGTTGATGACCCCTAATTGTTATTTTTCTTATTGCAATGGTTTGAGATAAAATAAATTGTAATAAATAAAGAGAATGTTAGTTATTGATTTAATAATTTTTAGGAGTATTGATGTATTATTCCTAATTTAGTTAAAGGGTATAAGTATTAAAATTAGTAAATAAATATTCAATAATTAAACTAATAATATGTGTAAATAAGATTACAATTTTGACCTTTCTAAAAATAGTAATAAGAGCTAGAAAAGAAGAAGTAGCTAGAAACTAACTGATACAACTAAGATAGGGTCTAATATTCACTATGCAAGACTAAGACATTATCATAAATTGAGATATGACCTTCATTTTATGATTGAATAGGAGCACTAAAAGTGGATAGGATTGATGTTTGCATTATATTCCACCTCTACCATTGTTTTCTTGAGGATCTAAGCTTTTTAGGTTTTGTTTATCTAGTCTGTGTGACCCTATCTATGAAGTTTTGGAGGCTATACATCTATAAATATCCTTACAGAGTATACTCTCTCCTTCAAACCTATACTCCATTGTACATTGACCAATTTTGAGAAAGAGGGGGGTTAGTTTTTGTAATATTTATTGAACATGTATCCACACTCCTTATGTGGGCACACTACCTACATACCAATACACGAAAGAGAGATCAATCCATATGTAGTTCTCCCACTTAATGTTCTTTGAGTAATAGAGTGTATGAATATGTAAAATGCTAAACTATAATGATTGGTATGAGGATTTTAATAATCTTGTAAGTGTATTGGTTGGTTGTATGCAGAGAATAGAAAAGATTTCTTGAGTATTCTTTCTTCTATTCTTACTTGATCAGTGATAATTTCTAATCTTTTTGAAATGATATTTTAATGGTATTTTATAGGTATCTATTGGTCATGGGTTGAATGTGCTTATGTTAGGCTGACAAGGAGAAGGATGGGTAACTAAAAGGAACTAATCATTGAAGCTAAACATACACTTAGACAAGAGTGCCAAAAGTAGATAGGATTAGTATCAGTGCTATAGTCCAAGTGTGGTGTTATTGTCTTGAGATGATGAGGCCTAGAAGATGGATTAGTCATGAAAAGAGGGATCTAGCTTAGATAGGATCAAGTCTAGAAGGCTATGGATGATTGGGAATCAGTGAAAAGATGCCTATGTTTGTCATGAGAACAAGCAAGAGGGAAAGGTAATTTGGGCGTCACAATCCACACTCAAGTTACTATTTTTTGCATTTTATAACACTATATTTTCCCTCCCTTTATTCTAGTGATAAAGTAAAGTAAAATACTAGGATAAAGGAAAAATAGAAAGCATACCTAAACTTAAATACAAGGGTGAAGCTCATGAAGCTATATGATCTTGGTTATGCATAGAGAGTACATTATGAAGTGAAAAATCTACAAAAGAAAACAAATAGTAGATCAATTATTACTAGATATGTTATATCTAAAATAAGAATGTAAGAATTTTGGTAAGAGAGAGAAGAAGAGAAACGAATGAATACACCTCACTAGGTACATGGACTAATACAAAACCTGGTGTGATGTTGAGTAATGTTGGATGATGTTTTACCAAGAGTAATATCATGAATGGAGTTGAGTGCTTAATTCCCAAAAAGTGGCTCAAGAATGAAAAGGCTAGCCTTTTGGATCCATCATCAGCCACTAGTGAATCTAGGTGGTCATGTGTGTGTTGATATATGTTTGGACTATTTGTCTAATCCCTCTGAGTAGGTGGTTGAAGAATATAAAGGCTAGTTAGTGTTTTGGCTCCATCATTGCCCTATGAACTGAAGCTATGAACGAATACTAGTATAAAATGTGTATCAAATGAGATGGCTCCTAAATCCCATGAATGCTCTATAATGTGACAATGTTGGCATGGATAGTCGAATGTATGCTAGGAATTAGGCCACTCTTAGCCACTCTGAAAGATGAAAATTAGGCTTGTATGAAAGCCACTCTAAAATTGGTAAACTAGGCTTATATGAAATCCACTTCAAAAATTATATGAAGCACTTGTAGATGTAATAAAGCATGCAACTATTGATAATACCTAGTTAATGTTGAACTCATAAAGAAAAAAAAACAAATGTGTCGCATACATTGCCCCCAATCACTAGTGTTTGTAACATGGATTCTAATTTAAAAGTTATACCAACTACTATATCTATAACTAGAAGTGAGAGACATTATATCACACATGATGCCCCATATATCAAGATTATCTAAGCAAAATTGTACTAAAAACCTCTAATTCTAAGTTGGTTTGATTGTACAAAACTATATTTAAACCTACTTTTTTGCCTACTTCTAGAAAGTCTAGTTATTTTTATATTTGGATAAGAGTGACAAAAATGGATAGTAGTGGCACTGGTGTTGTAGTCTAATCTTAGAACTATTTTATTGGGATAAATTTTGTAACTATTCTAATATTTTCATTGTCTACTTGGTCTATTCTGACTGGTTTGATGTCTAGTTGTTATTTTAGGTGTGTTGAAAGCTAGTTTATTTTACTATTAGGAGCTTTGATCTTTGTGAAAAAACCCTTGTTTATTTCCCCCTCTTTTAAGGGTAGGAATGAATACCTTGTAATAACTACCCTTAGAAGAAAGATCCCTACAAGTTTTTTATGTTGTAAAGATACAAAATATAGCAAATGACAATCAACAAGATATCTCAAGATATAGCATGGTTTATAATGAGAGATTGTTAGATCAACAAGGGTATGCCTAGATAGATTTAACAATGTAATAGCATGTGAAATGTACTAAAATAGATCTAGAAGTGTTAGTTTTTAGTTATTAATTTTTCAAAGAGGGATGGAGCATGATGTCCATCATGGCATCCAAGATAGCAAGATAATGCATGATTGGGATCATGGCATTGCAAATAAAGAGAAAAAACTATCAACAAGCACACAAAGAAAGAATTGAGAAACATATAAAAATGTCCAAGGGGCTAAGTAAACAAAGGAAATGGGTACATGTCACTCAAAATAGAAATCAAGCATATAAGGCATGTTCAAATGCCACATACACATATAATTGAAACAAGAAAGGTTGGAATGAAATCCATAATCACATAAAAAATTATATGCAAAAGATATTGGCAAATCTCCCAAGGCACAGACATGAATAAAAGAAAAGAACATTCGAAAATTTCCTAAGGCACATATAGGAGACAAATAAGAATTATGAAATGTAATCACATCTAGCTATGCTAAGTAAGAAAGGCAATAATGTGAATACTCTAAATACAATCACATCTAATTAATCAAAGCAAAAATGTGAAAGTATGAAAGACATGGTAGTACAAGACTAGGTATATGCTAGGAAATACACAAGTATTATATACTATGAATGTCGATAGTGTAATTTGTGTAAGCTAGTAAGTAATATACACCAATATGATAACTAGAGGTTGTGGTGTAGGAATGACATAACCTAGATGGTGTAGTCATGTAGAAGATACCCCCAGTGGGTATGTATATTTATGAGTGTCTCAAATGTAGAAGTAAGATGCCCCCTCAATGGGTAGAGTGAAGCAATCAAATATTTGGATGTCACTACACACACTCAAAGAAGATAAAGTGAAGCATGGTAATGTAGATAAATCAACAAACAATATAATGGAATAGTAAATGTGAGTCTAGCATAATAGTATAAATGTAAAGCATGGATAATGCATACAATCAAAAAAATTGGTGTTTTTACATATTTGAATATTTTTATATTTTTAAAATGTTATATTGTTTTTAGATTTTTGATATTTTGATCTATGTATAATCAAGCATAAGAAACTATGTACAAGTAAAACTAGGGATAAATGATAATAACCAATGAGTCTCATGGGAGACTCCCAATCATGGTGTCCTATATCAAGGAGAGGAATCATGCATGATCGTGAAGCATGATGGAAATGTTGAGATTGTGGCTCTAAAAGTTGTATATGTTGTAAATGCTCTAAAATATATAAAGTATAAACTAATTGCAGGGTCCACCTATAATTATGAGAAGTGGATTTTATTATAGGGCTCTTAAGGACCCATCTAGTAGTATAATAACTCTCTAAACATGTGCTCTATGAGAAGATGTATGAGATCTCAATGATAATACCCTGGGTGTGAACACTATAGCTAGACACTGTCTAGAATCTTAAAGTTGTGTAGGTGTATAAAATATCTATGCTGGAAATAGATGACTCAAATATTTATGAATTAAAACTAGAGGAGGAACTATAACTGGTGGAGAAACTAAAACTCATGGAAAAACTAAAACTGGTGAAGAGATTGAAACTAGTGACTTCAGAATGGTAGATGGCTTTGAAGCGAGGAGTCATAACTCATATAAAACTCCAAAAACTACAATAACATGATTAACATGAATGAATTTCATGTATCTATGAAATGTAGAAGGTATTACTCAAAGTTTTTAACTCCAAAGCCAATCAAGTAGCATATCAAAAACTCTTGCACTGGGAACTATAGTGAATGGTGTGGCCATGCATGTTGGACCAACCTATAGAGGAAGTATAATCTCACCTAATTAAGTCTATATGTGCCCACTTAATCCACTTATATCTATGTCCATCAGGGTAATATCCTAAATGATATAATAATGTCATAGTGCACCTGTTCACACTAGATCCATTATCTATGAGAGCACTATGAATAGGATGATTATGAATGTAAGATCTAATAAATAGTTTATGATAATATGAATCATCCTCAATGATCTCCTTCTTTGAGAAGGAGATAGAAGTTCTAGATATAACTTTGTAATTGTATACACCAATCATGTTGTTCAAAGGATGTAACTCAACTAAATATGCCCTATATGTATCTGGTAGGGTATGTGCATGATATGCATGGTGAACCCTTGATGTATCACCTATCTCTTGTTTGGAATGTTGTAGAAAAGGATCAAAGAATATTTTCAATTCTTTATCCTATGTTTAATTTTCCTAAGGAGGCTTAATTAAAGTGCCAAGATCAATATGATTTCCATCTATCAAATCATGTATCTTGTGTCTCAAACTGATGCATATATTTATTGTATGGCATGGTACCCTATGAAACTCAAAAATACATGATGATCATATTCCCATGGAAGATGACTTCTTTTGTCAGCTTTCTAAATAGGATGGAAAGATATGATGTTACATTCTAATAGCTATTGTAAAACTCTGGCTAGAAAAATTGGTAGATTGGTAAAGGTTCATCAAGGAGGTGTTGATAAAACCACTCACTGAGGGGGTTTAGAAGCTATAGTAACTATCGATTTATTATAAATCTTGATATCATTGACCTTAAATTTTTATGGAACTTTATTATTACTCTTGTTTATTATTTCTCAGATACTTGTGTACTTCAGTTTTCCCATTGAAATTAGTTTGACTTCTCTTTCCTTTAGTGTATGACATAATTCAATGAAGGAAGAGAATATTTTGAACATAATTGATTCATGTAAATCAGGTATAAGACTCTGTTTGAAGAGATATTGTAACTCTTGATCAACCACAAGGATAGTCATCTTATTTAAGATAGTCTTATATCAAAAAACATAATCTATCAGATGCTCATTTGACATTTGTTTTTATTATGTAACTTGGGCATATGAAACCTTATCACCAATGCTAATTTTGAAATGAACTAGGAACATGTTAGATAAATTATTGAATGCATTGACCAACTAATTCAGTAGATTGTAGAACCATTGTATAGCATAATCCTTTAGGTTCCATAGAAATAGCTTTATAAGTAGCCAGTCATTTGGTACATAGTCCAAGAATACTACATGAAAATCTTTCAAATGTGTGTCTAGATCACCCTTTACATCATATAGAGTAAGCTTGGGTTGAACAAAACTTTATGTCAAGGGTTTAGAAGCAATGTGACATGCCATTGGTGTATGTAGTAGAACAAAAGATTTCAAAGCCTACGTAGGTCTAGAGGTACCTTGCTCAAGGTGTAGCACCTTGGATTGATGATATTTTATCTCTTGCATAAGGGCTGCCACATCAAGAGACCAAGATGTACTAGATATAACTGGTGGTATAGAGAAATTTGGGATAATATAGGGGGTTGTTAAGACATAGTTTCCCCCATAGTGTCATTTGTAACTAGTTACTTTGAAAGAATGGAAGGTTCAACTTATTTATCCTTTTTAATTTTCATGATAGATTAAAAAATAAGAGTGAGATCTCAAGGCTAGTCCTAGAGTCTTTCTCAAAAAATTTGTAGGATCAAATCTTTGTTGAGGATAGCTTCATTATTAAAAACTGGTGGAAGTTGATCAAGAGTCTGATGTGGTGGATTATGAACATTGATGTTTGTATCATCATTTTTATTCTCATATTTCTCTTTGTCAAAATTATCCTCAATTTAAATTGGTGTAATCTAGATGCGTAGAATATATAATAGGAACCTGAGTTGGTTATCTATCTAGGTATATGGTCAAATCATAAGAATTTGGGTGAATTCAAGAGGATTGCCACTAAGTCTTGCACTTCATCTTGAAAAAAGAGATTCAAATAACTTAGGTGGCATAAGGAAAAAAATTGGATAACAATAAAAAATATTAAATGGATATATTCTAAACAAGGGACTTAAATATGCATAAAAAGGATACAAAGCTCACAAACATGTAAGGTGATACCTTAAGAATCAATGGGATATAGTATATGCAACTAGGGTTTGAAAAATGATTATTTTGAAATTTACTATTAAATTTTTAAATTTGAAGTGAATTCTTGAGTTAGATATGTAAGTAAAAAGTCAAAAAAATATTGAAAATATTGTGAAAATATTAGGACCTAGTATGGGCAACTAGGGTTTGAAAGAAAATTATTTTAAAATTACTCCAAATTTTTAAAATTTAAAGAAATTTTTTGATTTATTATATAGATAAAAAATTTTAAAAATATATAAAAAATTAGTAGTCAATTTATCCTAGCGTTTCTAGGGTTTTTATGTGGAAACAAAGTAAGTCATGTTCACCAAATGATTTCAGAATTTTGGGAATATTGGTTTATTATTCTTAATTTAGTTAAAGGGTCTGAGTAGTAAAATTAGTAAATAAATATGAAATAATTAAGGTACTAATTTGTGTAAATTATATTTCAATTTTAACTTTTCTTAAAATAGTAATAAGAGTTTGAAAAGAAGACTTAGTTAGAAACTGACTGATACAATTGAGATAGGGTCTTATAGTCACTATGTACGATTGGGACACTATCAAAAACTAAGATCTAACCTTCATTTTATGATTTTATAGGAGAACCAAAAGTGGATAGGAGTGGCACCATCATTGTATTCTACCTCTGCCACTATTACCTTGAGGATCTGAGCTTTTTGGGTTTTGTTTACTAGGTTTGTATGGCCCTATCTATGAATTTTTGGTAGCTAGAAGTCTTTAAACTCCCTATAGAGTAAATTTTATATTCAAATACTATATTCCATTATGTTTTGACTAATTTTGAGAAATAAGGGGGGTTAGTTTTTGTAAAATTCACTAAATGTGTATCCACATTTCCTATATACCAATACTTCAAAGAGGGTTCAAGACATATGTAGTTCTCCCACTTGATGTGTTTTGTGCAATAGAGTGTATGAATATTCAAAATGATAAATTGGATGTGCTTGAAATGGCTAGGGAATGGTATAAGGATTTGAATAAGCTTGTAAGTATATTGGCTAGATGTATGTGGAGAATAAGGAATATTGCTTGAGTAGTTTTGCTTGTATTATTACTTTCTTAATGATATTTTCCAACCCTTTAAAAATGACATTTGAATGGGATTTTTTAGGGATCTATTGGTCATGGGTTTAATGTGCTCATGTTAGGCCAATAAGGATAAGGATGGGGAATTAGAAAGAACTGATCATTGGGGTCAAAATGCACTTGGATAAGAGAACCAAAAGCATACAAGAGTGGCATCAACACTATAGTCCAAGTGTGGCACTATTGTCCTAAGTTGACAGGGTCTAGGGGGATGGATTAGTCATGAAAAGAGGAGTTTGGCATAGATAGGATCAAGTCTAGAAGGATAAGGATGACTGAGAATTAGTGAAAATGTGTCTATGTGGGTCATGAGAGTAATCAAGAGGGACCTATGGTTTGGGTGTCACAAGCCACACTCAAGTTACCAATTTTTGCATTTTATATGACTATAGTTACATTAAAGAGATCATATAATAATTTTAAAATAATTATAGTGAATTGTAACCTTAACCTTTTTCTCTAAAATAGAGAGTGACTTGATAAGCATTTTTTGATAAGAGTGGTTTGAATAGTTGTTACTCAAATTCAAAAAATGCCTCATTTTAGAGTGAAATAATAAAATTTGTACATGAAAACATATACTTTTCATTTTTAATAGAAAAATTCATATCATCCTTAATTATATTAGACATAAATGAACACCAACAAAACTTTTGACCATTAAGAGTGTATAAGACATACACAAGAGCCCAAAATGGAATGTCTAATACTCTTTCCTATAATACTAATCTAGCTTGAAAATTTTCAATCATGGGAAGTAGAAAAAGGTGTGTCATAAATTCAACTTTAATCCCCCTTTTTTTGTGACTCTGGGTAGATATAAATGGAAAGGCATTAACAAGGTTATAACTACTAATATAAGTAAAATTGATCTACAAAATTGTTGAATTATAAAATAAAAAGCATCATATCATCCAACTACATGCCATAGTGGGACTTCAAATAGATTTGTTTTCTACATCAAATAGTAAGGCCTTTGTAGTTATATGGTTCACATTCTTTTAGGGTAAGCATGTTATCCTATGGATGTCCTTAGGGTTGATCCCAAATGAAAAGGAACATAAATCCATGGGAATTTTAAATTTTGATGTCACAATGTCAAAGTAGTCCAAGATAAAGTTTATCAAGAGAGTATCTATGTTATACTATGGCATGTAAACATCCCCTATAAATTTTACTTTTCAATCCATTCCTTGTATGTATCTTATTTTTATTTGATAAGTTTGAGGATCAGCATGCACATTATATTTTTGTAGTTTGTTTTAACCTTCATTAATGAGGTTAGGGTAGCCATTATTGTAGTGGTTTTGGTAGTTTTAAATAGTGTAATTTTAGGATAAGAGGACTCAAGAATGGAACTGGAAGTTGGAGGCTAAGTGTAGAATACTAGGTGGAAAGGTGAAAAATGAGGAGAGATGATCAATTTTATATGCAAACACTAATCTATAGGGCATCTCTCTACATGCATAATAAACCCATTAAGGCATCCATATATATACATATAATTCATGTGTACATAATTTAGATAATTTTTATGTATATGAAGATGGTCCATTGGCATGATTTAGATGTGTTTGGTGTGGGTCTCAAGTTTTGTCTATCCTACTTGGCACATGTCATGTTCATTTGAGTGTCATGTTGGCATGCCTAATGCCATCACCCTGATCATTGATTTTCCTCATTCCATTACTTTATTCGACTGCATAATTAATCACCTTCAAAATTGACTCACCATTATTTTGAAATAGATTCACCTAAAAATTCCCAAAATCATTTTTATTAGCCACTAAAATTTCTCATGTTTCTCTGATTGGCCTTTGGTAGGCTACCTTGTGATTTGATAGGTCTATACTAAGTGTACGCTAAGTGAGTAATGAATGAGGATTAGTATTTTATATATATATATACCCTTTATAAATATCTCACATTAAATCACCTAGTCCTACCATAAAGACATGTTACAATTGAAAGTTTGATGTGTGTGTGTGTGTGTGTGTGTGTGTGTGTGTGTGTGTGTGTGTGTGTGTGTGTGTGTGTGTGTGTGTGTGTGTGTGTGTGTGTGTGTGTGTGTGTGTGTGTGTGTGTGTACCAATACCCTTTACAAATATCTCACATTAAATCACCTAGTCCTACCATAAAGACATGTTACAATTGCAAGTTTGATGACTTTAGGGCACTAGACACTTAGTTTGGTACAAGACACTAGTGTTGATGTAGGTGTTCAGTTGAGACACAAGTGTTTGGGAAGATATAAAATATGCACAAGTATAAAAATAAAAGAGGAAGATAATAAAAAGGTTTATAAAAATTTTAGTAGTAGCTAAGAACTATTCATTAAAATAACATATGGTTAGACTAAGTCATAAGCAATATGCACAAGTGATAGTGAATGTGAGTCTTTCAGCAATAAGAAGATCTAAGAAATAAAGGTCATATCCATGAGAAGTAATTTATAATTATATAATATTGATGTGATATATAATTCATATTTAGTTTCTACATTCCCCACTTAATATAGTAATAAAATTTCAAGTTTGAAGGAAAAGAAATGTGTACCTAGGTCTGTATAGCGAACCTTATCTTTGTATGAGTCCAACTTGAGTGATTTTATAGTGATTGACCTACAACCAAGATCATGTTAAAGTATATAATTAATTCATATAATTTTAAATTTAAACAATTTTAAATTATTGAAAGGAAGGAAAACAAGATTAGGATTAAACACGTGTATCGATGCAACTATCTTGCATTTTGGAAATTTGATTTGAAGAGATTTTATTATGAAGCTTTATATCTGAGATAAGTAAAAATGTAAAAAAATGTGTGTGTGTGTGTGTGTGTGTGTGTGTGTGTGTGTGTGTGTGTGTGTGTGTGTGTGTGTGTGTGTGTGTGTGTGTGTGTGTGTGTGTGTGTGTGTGTGTGTGTGTGTGTGTGTGTGTGTGTGTGTGTGCGTGTGTGTGTGTTTATTTAAGGACAACATGCCCCCAACCTTGGAAAAAAGGTGATTTTCCACCTAGAAGTCTACATTAGCTCAACCATATAACCCAATCAGACTTATAATATGGTATGAGTAATCCAAGACAACTCACACTCTAAATCTAGTGAGGGTGGATGATTTTATCACTCCATCCTATAAAATTGTTAATATTGAGTGATGTAATAACCTTAACCTTTCTAAAATATAACCAATTAATGGAGTAGATTGGCTCAATAATATTCCATAAAAGTCCATTCTTGTGTATTCTAAATTATATATAAGTATTTGAAATATAAACATTAGTTTTATTTTTTAATTTAAGGTGTTATATTGCATTGCATATGCATCTCATATATGTCTCAAGCTAAAACCTACGTATAAAAATGGTACCAGTGTATATAATGTTGCCACAAATGTGTATCTGAATCATATAACTATGTAATTTCTCTAATTTACAATTTTAAAATTATGAAAGATATGTTCCCACAACATGTCCCCACTAAAATCTTAAACTTAGGATTGGTATAGTTATGGATAACATATTTTTATAACATGCCCCCATTATAATCTAAAATAAGGAAGATGTGAAATCCATGTTTCTATGACATGCCCTATAAGTAAATTACTTAGATGATTTACAATAATAGAATTATATATGTCAAAATTAAGAGTAGAATAAGAAAATCCACAATAACAATTGGCAAAAGAGTAGAACACTTGAATATTATGATTGAGCCTCTTTGAGGGGGAAACCTCTACAAGAATGCAATAAGAAAAAAAATCATGATATATGATAAAAATACTAACCAATACCTCCTATATATACTCTACTTAGCCATTGTTATTCCATAGGTCATCCATACTAAGAACATTGAGAAATGCATCGAGATAATATAAGCATGTGTAAACCATAAGTCAGCCATACATATCCCTAGATGAACTACAGGTTAAGGGCATAGAATTCCCCTCCCCTTAAAAACAATGTTCAATCAAACTAGGATGTTTATATAAGAACATTTCATACTCCCATGTTATATCTTTAAAATTCAAGTTCTTCCATTTGATCAAATATTACTTAATGGATCTAGTTTGTAGTTGCTTAGTGTGTATGTGAAGGATCTCCTTAGGATCTATAATGACTCTACCTTTTTCATATAATTTAGGTGACTTAGTCTAAGTGGAAACTTTGTGTCTAATTATTTTCTTTAGATAAGATACATGGAATACCAAATATATATGAGTGGTTGGGGATAATTATAACTTGTAAGCCACACTACCAATTTTTTGTAAGATTGGGTAAGGGACATAATACTTAGGTGATATATTATTAACTTTATTTTTTATTTAGAGACAAAGACCTAGTCACCTGTGTCAATAAGTCACTCATTTTAGTTTTGATCTACTTGTTGCTTCATTTGATTTTGTATCATTGCTAAATTTTCTCACAAACTAACTCATAGCTCTTTTTGATGGTGAGTGTGTTCCTCAATAGCTTGAACTTTAGGATACACTATCAAAATTAAAATTATTGATAGGGGTGATACCCATATAATGCCATAAAAGGGATACATCTTGGAAGAATTATGAAAGAACTATTATACCACCATTCAACAAGTGGCATCTAATAAGCCCATTTCTCCTCTTTGTTAGAAATAAAATAATAAAGATACCCTTTGAGACATTTATTGACTACCTCTATTTATCCATCATGTTAAGGATGATAGGATGATCTATGAGCCAACTGGGTACCCAAACATGTAGATAATTTAGTCCAAAAATTACTAGTAAATATGGGATCTCAGCCACTTACAATGATCTTTGGAGTGCCTGTATTTTTTGAACTATATTGAGAAAAGTATATTATACTGTACTAGAAATAAATGGTTGTGATAAGGAGAAAAAATGAGCATACTTGGTGATTTGATCCACAAATACCATGATAATATTGTAACCCTTAGACCCTGGTAACCCCATAATGAAATTCATGGAAACCTCTTCCCAACACTGGCAAGGGATGGATAAATGTTACAAAAGATATGGGGTATTCATGGTTTCACCTTTATTTTGTTAGAATACCATGCATTCAAACACATATTTATGAACATCCCCTTTGATTCCTTCCCAAAATAAATCATGCTTGATTCTATGATATATTTTCAAAAATCCTGAGTGTCCTCCAAGTGGAGAGACATGATGTTTTTGAAGAATTTTATGATTGAAGAGAGAATTCTTACAAAGGTATAATCTATATTTATACCATAATGTATTCCCCTTAAATATAATTTTTTTAGATTTGTTAGAACCCTACTAAATATTTTGAATCAAATCCTTCATAGCACTATCATTCTCCTATTCTGATCTTACTTCCTTTATCCAATTTGCCTACCACATGGTTATGGTGCATAACAATGTGTCAATTGATTCATCCCACCAAGAGAGGGCATCTACCACCACATTTTATTTCTATTTATTATAAACTATTTAAAAATCATAGCCTAATATTTTATTCACCCATTTTTTATTCTTTAAATAATAATCATTGTTCCAAAAAATATTTGAGGTTATCATGATCAATCTTTACCTAAAAGTGCTGACCCATTAGATAAGATCTCTATTACTTCACTGCATGTACAATAGACATCGTCTCTTTCTCATATATTGGTTTGAGCCTATTTTTCCTCTTAAGTTGGTGACTTTTAAATTCTAGTGGTCTACTTTCTTGCATGAGTATATCCACATGCCATATTCTAATGCATCACACTCCATAACAAAAATTATTAAAAAATCAAGAGTAACCAAAACTAGAGTTGTGCACATAACCATTTTTAACTATTAAAATGTCTTTGTAATTGAATAACTCCACTAGAATGAGTCTTTATTGAGCAAATAGGTGGGTGGGGATACAATGCTACCATAAATTTTGACAAACCTATGATAGTAACTCATTATCCCCAAAAATCCATAGAGTTTCTTGAGGGTCTTGGGAACCTACCACTCCATCATCGCTTGAATTTTCTTATGATTAAATTTAACTCCATCATGTGAAAAAATATGACCCAAGTATTCCACCTCTTGGACACCAAAAACACATTTCGAATGTTTGGTATAAAGTTGATTTTTTTCTAGAACTTGAAGCACCTATTTCACATACTTCAAATGGTCTTCCCAATTTTTAATGTAGATGAGGATATCATCAAAAAACACTAATAAAAATTTTCTCAAAAATAGCCTAAAACTAATATTCATCAAACTTCTAAATGTAGATGGTCCATTTGTGAGGCCAAGAGGCATGACCATAAATTCATAATGACCTTCATAAGTTTTGAAATTTTTTTTAGGTATGTCATCATCACAAATGTGAATCTGATAATATCCAGAGTGAGGATATAACTTGGTAAAATAAATAGCATCATGTAATTCATTTATAAAATCATCAATTAATGGAATAGTAAACTTATCTTTAGTGGTGTATTTGCTGAGATATTTGTATTCTAGGCACATCCTCCAATTGTCATCTTTCTTATGTACCATGACCACCGGGGAGGAATATTCACTTGGACTGTGTTGGATGATTTCTACCTCAAACATCTCATGTACCATATATTCAATTTCATTATTTTTGGCATAAGGACCTTTAGGTTTTGATATTGGGTGGTGTATTTCCTAAAATGAGTCTAATGGCATGATCATGTGGATGACTTAGAGGAAGTCATTTTAGCATGTCACCAAAAATAATAGAATGGTCATCCAACACTATTTTCAAATCAAGATGTGTAGACTCCTTGATTGTTTAAACCTCTATGGAAAATAAGCATGCCACAAAACCTTCTCCATATTTTCTAATAATCTTCATCATCTGGTGGGAACTAACCAATTATGGATATTTAGACCATAATCCATGTAGTTCAAAAATCATTCCTTCTAAATGAAACCTCATGAATGATTCCTGTAAATTCATCTTTACAGTGCCCAAAGTGGTGAGCCACTATACTCCCAGAATAATATTAGTTCCTTCCATGGGAATAGAAAAAATAGGGGAATATAACAAATAGTCTCCCATAGTAAACATAATACTATGGCATTTTCTAGAATAGTTTACCATACCACCATTTTCAATCATAATCTAAAAGTCTGGAGCTGGATAAATGATATAATTAAAACAAGAAACCAACTTATTATTGATGAAGTTATGTGTACTCCCAAAGTTAATTAACATAGTCACCTTATGTTTCTTTAGAAACCCTACCACTTACGAGTTTGAGGATTACTAATGCCTGAATGTGCATGATAGGAAATAGTAGGTTGAGAACCTTTAGATTCATCATTAGGTTATTCTAACCCTTCCTCTAAAGCCTCCTCGTCTTCTTCCTCATAATTGGCATCATCAATGTAAAACAACTTTTTATCACATCGATGAAATTTTCTCCATTTTCTATTAAAGCCAAAACACAAACCTTTTGTATGATTTTCTTCTACTTGCTAAGGTGTTAATCTGTCAAGCTGATAAAATGATGGTGATACAAAGGTGAGTTCATGAACATTAGTGAAAGGTATTCATCTAATCAACTCTTTTTCCTCAACCATGCATGTTTTTGGTATGGCCTTAGATATAATACTGGGATGAAACATGCAAACCTTAAATTGGATGCAATCTTTGAGGCCACCCAAAAATAGGTCAGTCATATTTTCCTTAGTGATGTCTACCACACAGAAGAAGAGCTTTTAAAATTGATGAATGTAGTCCTTGACAATCCCAATTTGGCACAACTTGCCTAACTGACTAAAGTAATTTTTAGAGACATTATTTCAATAATGAAGATGAAAATCCTCAAAAATACTAACCATAAAACTATGACACCCTTATTTTTATTTTAGGCACACAACTAATGATACTAAATGAATAGATCAGGTTCTAGATAGAGAGAGGCTATAACCACTTTTTGAGAAAATGGAGTCTGATGTAGATTAAATAAATTTTGAATTTGAATGAGCTAAGTGAGTGGATCATTACCATCAAAATTGGGTAGGTCTACTTTTGATAACATCTACTTAGGGCCAAAATTGGTCTTGGTATTGTTTAGATTAGGAGAATCAAACTAAAGTAGAGGAGGATTATTTTATAGTAGTTGAGGTGATAAGTTGTCCAATTACCAAGATATTTATTTTAATTGATCCTTCATGTTATCCAAGTTCCCTTTTAATCTTATAATTTCCCTTTGAAAAGTATCAAAATCATCTTTTTTCACCATGCCTTGTAACTCTTAACTTAATTTGTTAAACTACCTCTAAAATAGATAGATTAGATTTTTCATATTTTATGGCATCCTCAAGAGGAAATTTCAAAGTTTATTTCCCTTTCCTATGTCCACGAGTGTTTGGACCAGCCATGCACAAACCCTAGGAGGCATTTAACCCTTAAAAAATATATTGGTGGAATACACCATTGTTATCATCTCACTGAGACAAATCTAATTACTGATATTATGCACAAGGGTGCAAACTTTCAACCAAAAAAAGTGTACCAATAGAATATACCATTACGATTATCATACAAGGATGAATCCAATGACTAATAATTTGCAAAACTTAAAAAAATTCCAAACTTTTTCTACCCAAACAAGATATATTTTCTTTTAAAAACCTCATGAACAAAACTATAATGACAAAAAAAATCAAATCCTCCTAGATCATAAGTTATGTTTTTCAGCCTTCTAATGCTCAAGATGCTAGATCCAAAGAAAAAAAATTGCCTAGAAACTAACTTAAGTAAAATATTTGATACCACTTGTAAGTAAATTACTTACAATATTCACAATAATTGAATTATATGTGCTAGAATTAAGAGTAGAATAATCAAATCCATAATAACAATTGGTAAAAGAATAGAATACTTGAATATTATGAACGATCCACTTTGATGGGGTATCTCCCACAATAATTCAATAAGAATATAATTCATGATATATGAAATAATACTAGCCACTACTTCCTATATATACTCTACTTAGCCATGGTTATTCCATAGGCCGACCATATTAAAAACATCAAAAAATGCAACAAGCTAATATGAACATGTGTAAGCCATAAATTGGCCACACATATCCATAGATGTACTATAATTTAAAGGCATAGCATGCCCTCACTGATATTCCCCCTTTTTAGGTGAGGGTAAGTATAAATTATTAGTTATCTTACCTCAAAAGGATAAGATAAATGTATATTTTATGTATGGATCATGTATCTTATAAGATTATCATGTCTAGGTAGATATAACATTGAAGTACATAATATGTTATCACATCAAATCCCAAGATGCATAATGTGAATTATGGTAATGTCTAGATAGTAATAGTATAATTTCAATAAAAAATCAAGCACATACAAAATAGCACTCAAAATCAAATCAAAATACAATGGTCTAAGGAGACCTCAAATAAGTGGCATGTTCAAATGCCACAAAATCAAAGGGGCATGACTTAGTCAAATTTACATAAAGCATATAAAAAAATGTTTACATCTCCACATACAACAAACTATGACATATGGAAATTTCACAATAGGGAACATAGGAATGGGGGGCATAATAAATAGAGAATATAAAAATGCTCAAAATAAATACAATGTAAAATAATATACTGAAGTAAGTACAAAAATGGGAACCATGGAACATAAGAAACCAACATAAGATAGCATACTAGTCCTTAGATATATGTGTTAGAAAAATAAGTTAATTATATATCATATGAAGTACACTAAGAAAGATAAATACATGGATAAATGCATGTGTAAGCATATAATCTCAAACATGATAAGGAAAATGATCATATAGATATATGACCTAGATATATCATGATCAAATAAGTGGATGCCCCTAATATCCATATGACATGAGTAGAGGGAAGGTCCAACATTCAAAAATGTATATATCATGTCCCTAGGTATGATTGTATCACACTCAAAAGATGCATGAGATACATGTGTATATATAAATACATGATATGTTATCTTTCAACATGGAACTAAAACATAGATTCTAAGGAGCCAATAGAAAATGTAAATTCTGAAAATATTTTCATATTTTTTTAATTTTTTCAATATTGTTTGGAATATTTTGAAAGATAAGAAAGGAAGAAATGTACATCAAAAAGTGCTACTATAATCCAATGTAGTCATCAAGGATATTCTTATGTGAAGGCTTTATATCATGTGTTCCATATTATTATGTTTCTTGATTATTTTCATTAGGATTATACTAATCTTTTGTATTATCAGGATCATTGTCATCAATGTAATCATTATTATAGGAGACATGGAACTTCTTCACTATGTACTTAGGGATATGATATATTAATTTATATGGGTTGATCGATATGTTGACATATTCCACACATCCCCCTTATTTAGTTATATGGGTCTAATATATTAGGATAATTTAGTAACTTGTAGAATTAGTACATTCGATAATGGTTAGCCTACGTTAGGATTAATAGGTTACCCATCCATTGTTAGTTTGATAGTTGTATATATAAAGGATATGATTATCATTTTAAAGAGGTAATTAAGCATTGAGTCTTATATTATAAGAGGATGTTGGAGGTTGTCCCCTCGAAGAGACATTATGGATTTATTCCATCATAAAGGAGTATTGTATGGTGTTGCGCTACCTTAAGGGTGATTATTCTATATCTGCATATATTGAGTATTTGGGAATCTTGTCCCACCTATATTTTTTGAATTTTGTTGATATACATTATATTCTATATATTTTCAATTGTTACAAGTGTGGATAATAATAAGTGGTATCAGAGATTCGACTTGGATAATTTGTGCGGGATGAAACCCTAATTTTATGGAATCATTAATATCTTATAATCCATTATAAATTTTTGAATAATTATTTCACTATATTTGTAAAATATTTTAAGGAAGTCACATTAAAAAAATTGAGGTTTTATGATCAATTTTTAGTGAGTTATTGTTATTTTAAGGTTTGTAATATTTTCATCATATCTTTTAAAATATATATAATTTTTATATTAAATTTTCATTAATAATTTATTATAACATAGGAGAGATACATTCAAAAAATTTAAATTTTTTGAAATGTTTTGAGTGATTTATTGCAATTTTATTATTTTTCACGGATTTGCTCTACAGACTTATTTTTTGGGAATTTTTCCATCAAATTTTTATTAACATTTAAATATATAAAATAGGTGATAAATTTAAAATTTTGGAATGTTTGGATATGTTTTTCATGATTTTTTAAGATTCTAGGGGTGTTTCTATTAACCCTAGTTTATGTGAATAATGGAGTTTAAGGAATTTTTAGGGAAGGAAGATATTGATGCTAAAGAATAGTAGATATTTTTTAAGGAGAGATATTTTAATGAAATTTTTTGTCAAACACACTTTTATATTTTCTTAATTTAGGCTTTCACAATATTGGTTTAAACAGTTGAGCTTTGCACAATGATATTCTTCATGGGAAGAAATAGAATAAGTTTTTCATAGATCGATGTGATATAAAAGAAAAAGAGACTGAAGAAGAGGAATAAAATAGTGATGATTTTGGTGATGATGAATAAAAAATAGTATAAGAAAATAAATTTAATGAGGAAGAGAATATAGATTATGAAGAGGAAAAAAATAGAGCATCATGATGATGATGATGATGATGATGATGATGATGATGTGAAAGGAGAGTTAGAGGATATCAAAGAGGAAGAATAAGGATTGGATGATAAGGGTTTGAATAGTTTGCCTCTAAATAAATTAGAGTCATTTTTTTAAATAATGGATGCATGAGAAATAAGAAGATCATTATGTCTATAAACCCTAGTGGCAACTATAACTTCATAAACATGGATGTGGTTCAAAATCTACATGTTCAAGTAAGAAATATCAAGGAGGTTCAAATAGATGATCATAATATTTAGGTTTTTGAATATTTGAAGCTCACTATGGATAAATATGTTTTTAATTTAAATTTTTATGCTTTTGATATGGATGATGCACATATGGTTCTTATATATCCATGGTTAGAGACTTTGGAGACAATAAATATTAATGTTTAGATGAATTTCATGAAGTTTTGGTATAGGAAAAATAAGGTCACTTTATAGGATATCATAGTTGTAAAGGTATAAGTAATAATCAAGCTAAGTCATGAAGATGAGACTAAAGTAGGTGAAGAAGAGCATGTGAAATATTTAGATGAATACATAGATGAAGAAATAATATAATCAAAGAAAAAATATTCATATAATCAAGAGATAAAAGAACCAACAAATAAAAATGTGTAAGAGGTAGAACAAAAGGTTAATAAGGTCAAAGTATCAGAAAAAGTTGAGGTATATAGACACCAACATCATCAAGAGTGGAAATAATCATGGATCCATGTGAGGGAGTGTCATAATAGTAGGAACTTTGGATATATATGAAATAAAAGTTTCAATAACTATGTTTATGCATGGAAGATAAATAAAGACTACTTTGATCATGAATGGAATTAAAGTAGCACAATAAAATATGGTACATGAAATCAAAGGAGGAATAATTATTCATAGACACTAAAGTAGTATAGTTATGATATTGAATGGAATCAAAGTATCACATTGGAATTTGGAAATAAGGTTGTAAAGTTATCAACTATTAATATCACATATACATGGTTGGATGATTGAGCTTGTAGACAAGTGTACAGTGATTTGAAGCACACTCATTATTTGGTTTCTTCTTATGTTTTGGGGATGAAACATGTCAAAGAGAGAAGGAATGTTATTTACCTATGAATATGATATATTAATGTATATTTTCTGATGTATATGATGACATGTGGCACACATCCCCCTTAGGTCATTATATGAGTCCAACATATTAGGATAATTGAGTAACTTGTGAAATTAATGCATTGAGTAATACTCAACCTACATTGAGATTAGGAGGTTAACCATCTATTTTTAGTTAGGTAGAGGTCTATATAAAAGATATTATTATCATTTTAAAGAGGTAATTAAGCACTAAGTCCTCTATTCTAATATTATATTGGAGGTTATCCCCTCGAAGAGACATTATGGATTTATTCCTTCCTAAAGGATTACTGTGATGAGACCATAAAATGACTCATTATATCCATGAAATAAAATCTTTTTTCCTTGCATAATAAGTGGATATAAGTGTATTTTTTAAACTTATTATTTATTTAGAATGAAATAGAGAACTATATATTGGTTATTTCTTTATAACTCATTGTCTTCTTATTTATTGATTCTGGTTACTAAATCTCTATAAAAAGTTGTTAATATATATATATGCATCCCATAATAAGATATATTAGATATAAGCATGAGGTACCAAAAAAATATCAATTTTGAGGTGAGCTACAGGCACTCTAGACATAGCTATGGCTCACCTAGTCTAGCTACAGACTTGATTTAATATGGACTCACTCAATTCATATCTATAGACTTGGCCAGTAGCTCTACATTCATGTAGTTCATTCATTGAATAAAATATCAAAGAATAAAATTTAAATGGAGCCATCATAGTCATCAATGGTTTAAAAAATACAACTTGAATAAAATCTAGACTCTGCAAGTTCTAAAATCTACAGACTCTGTAGGTTTGAAATCTATGGACTCTATATGTTTTAAAATCTATAGACTCTAGAGGTTTTGAAATATATAGACTCTGAAAGTATACAATATATAGACTATATAGGTCTAAAATATATTAACTCTATAAGTTTTGAAATCTATGGAATCTATAAGTTTTAAAATCTATGGACTCTATAGCTATATCTACAGACTATACAGGCATATATATGGATTGTGTAGGTCTATCTATAGACTAGCTCAAGATTGTATCTAAATTTAGATTTGTATAATTTTATTCCATAAATAATTATCTTCATATTTTATAAATATTAAGTTTATGTTGTAAATAGATAATAACATCTCTCTCCATATTTTGTGGAAGATTGAGATAAGCTAGAATATCTAAGTTGTTATATTTATCTCCATATTTGGTGAAGATCATCTAGGATTATTATTCCTAAATAAGGAGTTATTTGGAAGCATGAGATTATAAATACAACCTCTCACACTATTTTAATAAATCATGATTATCAATAATACATTCTGAAGGTCTGTTACATAAATCTAGTGTCTGATTAAAATCCTCTTCTGAGGAATGAGCTAGCCAGTCATTTCAAGGAAAATGGATAAATGTATTTTTATTTATTTATTTATTTATTTAATTATTCTTTTGAATTTTTATTATTTATTTTTCATGTAAATATTTATTTTTTATAAAGTTTTTTGTGAACCTGTAGGTTTTTTCTATGTTTATCATTTATTTTTAATTCGGCAATTTACTTTCTTTTATTTTCAATTCAGCAATTTACTTTCTTGTAAGTGTGATTTACTTTATGTAAGTGTGATTTAATTTTTGTAAAGTGTGGTGTAATTTAATTTCTTTCAAGTGTGATTTAATTTTTACAAGTGTGATTTACTTTTCTACAAAGTGTGGTGTGATTTACTTTTCTACAAATGTGATTTTCAATTCTTGCAAGTGTGGAGTGTGGTAGAAGAGACTGGTTGCTAGAGATATCTTTCTCATTTTGCATAAAGCCTTAAACACCAGCCCTAGATTAACATTATTAAATGATTAATTGACCACTCATCATTTTTGACACTATTTCTAGGGACACTATGTTATTAGGATATTGAAAATTTGTTAAGAGAATTGTCTAGTGGTAGTAAATAAACAAGTTCTTAGTGAGATGGAATGTCTTTTAAAAAAATTTGGCAAGAGATAGTTAATAGTTTATTTAGATTTTATTTTCCTATAAAATATATTAGAATGTATTTCTTAGCAACATAGATTAGAGTTTATTTTTCTATAATTAGCTTTAGAAAATTTAAATTGCAAGTAAACCCCCCCGCCCCCCCTCCCCACCCCACTCTACACCATACTAACGTTGTTGTGTAGAAAATAAAAATTGGTAACACCATAAAAAATGATTTAAATGTTGATGAAATTAGAGAAAGAAAATGATAATTTGAAATAACATAAAAAGATGGAGAAAACTAGGATAATTTTTTACAACTATTCACAAAGAGGAATCTAAAATTTATGCCCCTATGCTTAACATGCCTATTTAAGAATTAATCTAGTTATTGGAAGAAAATAATTAAGATAGACTATATGGAGGACAAAATATAGTTTCAATTTTTCCAAAATCATTAACAAAGGATCACATAATTTTTAGGACAGTTGACTTTAAAAATATTGCATGTGATTTTATTTTTATAATGAAATAAGAGAAAATATTTAGTTAAGTCAATCTCATTATATTTTAAGAAGGATATGATAGATCATGCATGCATGAATTTAGTTACATAAATTTAGATTGCATGCATAAATCTAGGTGGAAAGATAACATGCATGAAGTTAGTTGCATAAATTTATATTACATACATAAATGTAGATGAAAAGATAGCATGCATGAAGTTAGTTTCATAAATTTAGATTGTATGCATAAATTTAGGTGGAAAGATACCATGAATGAAGTTGCATAAATTTATATTACATGCATAAATCTAGGTAGAAATATAACATGCATAAATCTAAGCAAAAATACAACATGCATGAATTAGTTGCATAAATTTAGATTCCATGCATAAATCTAGGTGGAAAGATAGTATGCATGAATTTATTTGCATAATTTTAGATTGCATTCATAAATCTAGATGGAAAGATAGCATGCATGAAGTTAGTTGCATAAATTTAGATTGCATGCATAAATATAAGTGAAAGGATAACATGCATGAAGTTAGTTGCATAAATTTAGATTACGTACAAATAAACCTCCATGCATGTGAGTCAGCACATAAATCAAGCATTGCATGCAAATAAATCTTCATGCATGTGAGTCAACATCTAAATCAATCATTACATGTAAATAAATCATCGTGCATGTGATTCGATGCATAAATCAAGCATTTCATGCAAATAAATCTCTATGCATGTGGGTCAATGCATAAATCTAGTATTGCATGCAAATAAATCACATGCATGTGGGCCAATGCACAAATTAAGAATTTCATACAAATAAATCACCATACATGAAGCTAGATTAGATTTCATGTGGGTCAACAAATCAGACAAGAATAATAAAAGTGAATTTTTGATATATTATGCTGCTAATTTTTTGGTATTTTACAGTTAGATTTTAAGAATTCTAAATGAAGGCAAACATAGAGAATTTTTGGTTGTAATAAGCGTGAATATTTTATTTGAAGCCAAGAAAATCAATGGTCAATGAATAGGAATGTACTGTAAATATTGGATGGGTTAATCTTGATTTGAATGGAAATGTTAATATCAATAACAAGGCTATGGATGAGGTATTGACATTGGCATTATAATAGAGACCTTGATCCATTCCTTGATTATTAGGACTAAAAAAAAAACCTTGATCTAATACAGTAGTAGCAGCAAGGATATCTTACAATACAATCTTATATATGAAAAATATTTAAGTATATTTTTTTCACTCTATTTTATTTTCAATTTAGTATTATCATATCATTTCTCCATTAGCTACTATGAATACAAATCATAGGTCATTGTATATTCCTTCCATCCATGCATTATCATTTAAGGTATGCTATATTTTTATAAAATTAATAGTTATTTTTAGCTAAACTAATTTTAAAGATCTATCATTATCCCTGTGTATATCATAGTTAGACTTTTCTACTCAACCTATAAATAAAAAGATTTGATAACACTTATATTCATTTCATTCCATCCATTAGTCAAACCCATATCTACCAATCATAATAATAAAACTTATCTAAGTGAGTTCTTATTTTCATAATAAAAATTCATTAGAATTTTTGAACTACCAATCATTTTTACATAGGTTGAAATGCATTTTTCCATGTATATTTAAATGATTCATTTTAATGATTTATTGTTTGCATTTATATTTTTTTTGACATTACTAATATTATGCTTGGTTGGAAATGTCTTGTTTTTTTCTATTTTTTTCTAGGATACTTTCATTACAAAGATTCATTCTAAAGATTGAAAAAAAATCATGACTTCAGCAAGTAGTTGGGACATTATCCTAAATTACCTTTGATAACAACATGCAGCAAAATCAACAAATGTCTCTCATCAATTATTGGTCATCACTCCATAGACCAATGTTGGAAAATCTCAACATATAAAAAATAACATGCTACATTTGAAATTAGTATGAAGATGCATAATTTATGGCTAACATTTTCTATGTTATCAATTTTCACAAAAACAATAACAATGAAAACCCTCAAACATTGTTGGTAGTCTCAGTTTGAAAACTAGCTTATTGGCAGGCCAAGTACTAAAAAAATGAGCCTTGATTTAAAAAAAAATGAGAAAAGTTAAAAACCATCAATGGCTAATTTTCCCACCTAAAATAAATACTTGTATGCTGACTTTTTATGCTCTCATTTTCAGCATTGTTTGGGCATCCATTCTTCAAACATGTTTTCCAATATGTTCCATGGGGTTGACATCAAGAAAGACAAGGCAAACCAAAGTTGTGCCAAGGTATCTAATTTCTTTTATTTCACTTGTAAATTTACTTGTAAGTTTTATTATTACATAAAGATTCATTTTTTTGAGAAGAAGAAAAAATAATCAAATATCCCCACACTTTATACATATTTACATTGGCATGCATAAGGACATTCATGGGATTAGGTGTGGGAGAGAAGGAGAAATAAAATAGTCTCAGTAATAAATAAATAATGGGGCTTAGTAAGATCAAGTTAATGACTTTGATAATGGCATATAGTTTTCAAAATTCTTTAAAGATTTCAAGCATAAAAATTTATTTTATGCTGAGAATTATTTTGTGGTCAAAATATAGTTATGTAGGCACAACAAGAAATTCTCAACACAAGAACTTGCTCTCACCTCATTAAAAAAAAGAAGGGCAGCATGAGAATTCCACACAAGAACCTGTGTCAAAAAGAAATCAAGGATAAAAGAAAAATTTCTACACAAGAACCTATCTTTGATAAATATATTTTGTTGACCACTTTCATTGAAAACTTTTGCCTATGAAATCCAAGAGGGTTATACAAGATAAAAATTATTTTATGCATGAAAATTCAAATGTGGAAAGCCTATTATAAAATAATAACATCTAATGCATGCATTTGTATCTTAAAGAATTTTCTAATAAAATAATGGCATGCATGATGATATGCATGAGGTTAGGTGTGGGAGAGATGATGAGACCATAAAATGGCTCATTATATCCATGAAATAACATTCTTTTTCCTTGCATAAGAATTGGATCTAAGCGTAGTTTTTGAACTTATGATTTATTTAGAATGAAATAGAGAACTATATCTTGATTAATTATTTATAAATAATTGTCTTCTTGGTTGTTAAATTTTGTTACTAAATCTATAAAAAAAACTTGTTAATTTATAGATATGCATCCCATAATAAGATTTATTAAACATGAACATGAGATACCAACCAAATATCAACTTTGAGGTGATCTACAAGCACTCTAGATGTAGTTATTGCTCACCTAGTCTAGCTATAGACTTGCCTAGATTTATTATGGATTCACTCAATTTATATATGTAGACTCAATGAGTAGATATACATTCATGTAGTTCATTGATTGAATAATAGTTCAAAGAATCAAACATCAAGGGATCCATCATAGTCATCAATAGTTCAAAGAATACAACTTGAAGAAAATATATGGACTCTATAGCTTTTAAAATCTATGGACTGTACATGTCTAAAATCTATGGACTCTATACGTTTTGAAATATATCAAATCTACAAGTTTTGAAATCTATGGATTCCATAGGTTTGAAATATATGGACTCTATAGGGCTAAAATATATGAACTCTACAAGTTGTAAAATCTATAGACTCTACAAGTTTTAAAATCTATGGACTCTACAAGTATATTTATAGACTGTGTAGGCATATCTATGGATTGTGTAGGTCTATCTACGGACTAACTCAATATTGTATCTAAATTTAGACTTATATAATTTTATTATATAAATAATTTTCTTCATATTTTATGAATATTAAGTTTATGTTATAAATAGATAATAATGTCTCTCTCCATATTTTATGGAAGATTGAGATAAGCTAGAATATTTAAGTTGTTATATTTTTGTCCATATTTAGTGGAGATCATCTAGGATTATTATTTTTAAATAAGGACTTGGTTGGAATCATGATATTATGAATGAAACATCCCACACCATTATAATCAATCTTGTTTATCTATAATATATTCTGAACCTTTATGACATAAATTTAGTGTCTGATTAAAATCTTCTTCTGAAGAATGAGATGGCCACTCATTCTAAGGAAGATGGATAAATGTATTTTTATTTATTTATTTATTTATGTAATTATTATTTTGAATTATTATTATTTATTTTACATGTAAACATTTATTTTCTATAAATTTTGATGTGAACCTATAGGTGATTTATGTTTTTATCATTTATTTTCAATTTAATAATTTGCTTTGCTTTATTTTCAATTTAGCAATTTACTTTTAATTAACTATGATTTACTTTCTGAAAGTATGATTTACTTTTATGAAAAGTGTTATGTGATTTAATTTATTTCAAGTATGATTTAATTTCTAAAAGTGTGATTTTCTTTTTTGTACAGTGTGGTGTGATTTACTTTTCTACAAGTGTGTATTTCAATTTTTGCAAGTGTGGAGTGTGGTAGAAGAGACTGATTTATAGAGATCTCTTTCTCCTTTTGCATACAGCCTTAGACACTAGCCTTGGATTGAAATTATTAAATGATGAATTGATGACTCATCATATTGTATGGTGTTACCTTATTTTAAGGGTGATTATTCTATTTTTTCATATATTGATTGTATGGGCATCTTGGCCCACCTATATCTTTTGTGTTGTGTTGATCTAAATTATATTCTACATATTTTCAATTGTCATAAGTGTGGGTAATAGCATTCTTATGTTGTTATTGAGCATGTGATGTGTCATTTTGAGCATCCGTATATGAAAATTCAATTTCACCATAGATTGGAGTTTCCTTCTTGAAAGTTATTTTTCTTGAGTATGGTCATCATTGTCAAAATGTTGTGTCTCATTATGGGATAGATAAGAGTCGTGTATCTTTTCTTTCACATTAGTTAAAAAAATGTAATTTTTTCCTTGACTTATTTATTTAAGGATGAAAATGTAGTCTTTATAGTATTGCACTTAAGTGTTCATTCCTCTATACATGAAATAGATATAATGTTTCAATCCTTAGCAACCATATTAGTATCATTTGGTTTGGAAGCATGTCTTTCTTTGAGAATTTATTTGTTAGAAACCCTCTTTTTAGAATGTGTGTTTGCTTATCATGAGTTTGAGTTTACAACTTTCATTCTTGATATGTTTGTAATAATTTATTTTGAATCTATTTTTTCTCTAAATTATTCTTTGGCACCCATATTTGTTGTTTTATCACTTCTACTTTAAGAGAGGTACTCATAATGTAAGTGAGTTTCTTGGTTGATATATCAATGATAGGATCACCACTATCTTTGTGACTTTATATTGTGTTATTTAATGCAAAAAAATAATATGTATGATTCCCATGCATTCTATGATATGCATAGTAGTATTTGGATTGATTTATAGGATGTGGAGGAGTTGATTTGATCACTTTGTCTTGAATCATTTATCTTAAGATTTCTATCTATATCTTAGTAACCTTTGGTATAATATTTGAATCACTTGTTTTGTATATGTTATGTTGTAGTTTTGCATTTCTATAAGAAACCTTGTTGGGTATGATATTTATAGAGGAAGTTGCAAACACATGATTAATGCTCGCACATTTTTGTATTATGTACGTATGCAATCTATTTTTTCTATGTTGTCACTTCTGAAGGAACATATTGATTTTCCATTTTAACTCTTCCATTAAATTACTTATGGTGGTGATTTTATCTTTTAAGGATTTACAAGAACAAACTTTAGGTAAATATTATTGATCATGTAGATATATACCATCTACCTTACCCTTTGAAGGAGTGATATCATGGACCTAGTTAGAGGGATGGTACTGTAATATCCCTTCGAATATCAAAACAAAAGCTCTGAATTGCTTATCTAAATTTCTGCAAAATATCTTCAAATAGATAAATAAATCATAGTATAAATTCTTATTTATTTACTCATAAGCTTACAATAGAGATCCTCTGTCAAGTATATAAAGAATATTGAAAGTATGGCCTTAATAGCCTGAATATTCTGCAAACTGGTCTGAATCTGGTACGTCTCAGCCTGCTGTGTAAAAAACACAGTCACCGATGTCGGTTATACTATCGTTGTCGATCGACCTGTAGTCGTTAACTTGCCGACGTCGATAATATGTCGATCGATGTCGGTCTCTGTAGGTCCCTGTTCACCGATGTCGGTGCCTAAACTTTCTGTAGATGCGTACGGATTTTCATGAATCTATACGGAAGTCGTACAGCTGTTGATGTTGCACAACCTGTATGCTTGATCCTGATCTGTAGAATTATGGGCTAATAAAAAGATCTATATCTGGATAATTCTTGAATCAAAAACCCAAAATAAAAAAATACCTGTAAATCCTTGTGATAGCTTCTGTGTGAAGTTATCTCTCAAACTTGTAAACACCTGTGATAACTTCTGTATGAAGTTATCTCTCAATTTGGCAATAGATCGGCTGATCTTTCACAACCTCTGAATCGCACACAATGAAGAGTTGACGTTCTTCAATGCAAATGGAATCTTGGAACCCTTGGCTCAGTCTTCATAGAAGAATTTCTTAACAAGAATCAATATCAATAATAGTCATGAATACAAACTCTCTCCCATGAGAGATTCTTATACACCTTCAAAGGTGTGCTTGCTAAAATTAGATTCCCTTAAATTAGACTGGGGCTTCCTTAAATTAGAACTAGGGACTTAAAATTAGACCAATTCTTAAATTAGAATTAGGATCCTAAAATTAGACCCAATAATTAATAATTAATTAATAATTAATTAAAACTAGATCAAATAATTAATATTTGATTAAATCAATCAAATATTAATATCTCCCTTAATTCATGTCCGAAAGAGCCCGAATGAAAACCGACCCCATCTCCATCAAGACCCTCTATCCATCCCATCAGCCTACGAGGGTCACATAATAGGCTAATCATCCGCTTGAAAAGATGTCAACTAGAAGGGGACATGACAGTCTGCCCCTCCTGAAATTGCTTGTCCTCAAGCAATCTCAACTCTGGATGCTGTAGAATATCTTCACTTTCCCATGTCGCATCCTTAACTAGCAAATCTTTCCACTTTACCAAATATTCCCTGATAGTCCTCTGATGCAACTGTCTCTCTCTCTATTCCAAGATGGACTTAGGTACTAAAATCAACTTTCCCTCATCATCTAAGGGAGGTAAAACTATAGAAGGTATCACACGGTGTCCTAACACCTTTTTGAGGCATGATACATGAAAGACATTGTGTACCTTGCTCTCTGTAGGAAGCTCTAGCTCATAAGCCATCTCTCCAACACATCTCAGGATCCTGAAAGGACCGTAGTAACATGGCTTAAGCTTCTCTACCCCACTCTTCTTTAGAGTAGACTGACGGTAAGGCTGCAGCATAAGATAGACCATGTCACCTACCTCAAAAGATCTCTCAGTCCTCCACTAATCTGCATACTACTTCTGTTGATTCTGCACCTTAGCAATATTCTCCTTGAGAGTCCTCATAGTATCCTGACTCTCCTGCAATAAGTCTCCAGCACCAGCACTCAGCACTCAGATGGAAAGTCGTATTATAGTAATATTCACACAAATGAATCCACTTGACCCAAGCTTTTTGTTGCCCTACAATGTAGTTCCTGAGGTAACCCTCCACCCATTTGTTCACTATCTCTATATGCCCATCAATCTATGGGTGGTAGCTGGTGCTAGGTGTAAGCTCAGTCCCACAGAGTCAGAACAGCTCCTGCCAGAAGTGACTCAGGAACCGACTATCCCTGTCGCTCACTATGCTCTGAGGCAATCCATGCAGTCAGAATACCTCTCGAAAGAAAACCTCTGCTACCTGTGTAGTTGTGTGTGTGGTGGTAATCGAAAAGAAGTGGGCATACTTCGTTAACCAATCCACAACTACATATATGCAATCTCATCCTTGGGCTTTAGGCAAGCCTGTAATGAAATCCATCGACAAACACTCCCACTTCCTGTCAGGAATTGGAAGTGGCTGCAACAATCCTGTTGGGTACGTGTTCTCCTGCTTGTTCTGCTAACAAGCAGGGCACTCACGTACATACTGAAGAACATCTGCTTTGAGGCCCTTCCATGTGAATCTCTCCCTAATCTATTTGTAAGTCTTAAAATATCCAGGATGTCCTACAGTAGGTATATCATGAAAAGCTTGCATGATAATGTTCTTCATAGATGATCCTGGGATCAAATAAACCCCGTTCTTGTAAATGATCAAGTCATTCACAAGAGTATATCTAGTGTCAACCGTTTATCCCTCAATAATGCTAGATGCCCATGTATCCTTGGCATACTCTGCCACAATCATATGTCGCCAATCCTCTGTAATGTGGACCATGGTACTCAAATATGGCCTGCGTGAAAGAGCATCGGCCACATCATTTTGGGTGCCCTTGATGAAAGAGATGTCAAATTCATATGCCTATATTTTACTCACCCACTTCTGCTAACGATCATTGAGGTCTCGCTGCCCCAAGAAATGTCTCAAACTGTTGTGGTCTATTTTGATGCAAAATTTGCTACCCACGAGATATTGCCTAAATTTTACTAAGGCATGCATGATAGCAAGCATCTCCTTATCATATATGTTGTACAGTCTCTCTAGTCCCCTGAGCTTACGACTCTCATATACTATGGGGTGCTTGTCCCACATAAGCACCACTCCAATGCCCTCGCCTGAAGCATCACACTGAAGCTCGAACGGCTTCAAAAAATCAGGTAGTGCCAAAACTAGGCACGTAGTCATCAACTCCTTAAACCTTTCGAAACACTCCTGTGCTTCAGGTGTCCAACAAAAAGCACCCTTTTTAGTCAAATCTATCATAGGAGCTACATGTCATGAATAACCATTCACGAACCTCTGGTAAAATCCACACAAACCTAGAAATCCCCTTAGCTGTGTTAGGTTTGCTGGAATAGGCCAGTCTATGATAGCGTGGATCTTCTCAGGATCCATCCGCACTCCCCTTGCACTGATAATATGACCCAAGTATAATAATTTGGTCATCCCTAAATCACATTTTGACTCCTTGGCGTACAAGGATTCCCTCTCCAAGATGTTGAGTACAGTCTCCAGATGAGCCAAATGCTCCTGCCAAGTCCTACTGTATATAAGAATGTCATAAAAAAAATAAGTACAAACCTCCTCAGCAGTGAATGAAAGACTCTATTCATGGTGGACTGAAATGTTGCTGGTGCATTAGTGAGCCCGAATGACATCACTATAAACTCATAGTGTCCACAATGGCAATGGAAAACTGTCTTCTCCACGTCTTGCTTGCGAACCCTGATCTGATGATACCCTGACCTTAAGTCTATCTTCGTGAAGTAATGTGAACCATGGAGTTCATCAATAAGCTCATCAATACAAGGTATAGGATACCTATTCTTAATGGTTCTCTTATTCAGGGCTCTGTAGTCAATGCACATGTGTAGGGTGCCATCCTTCTTCTTCACTAGAACAACTGAAGAAGCAAACAGTGATTTGCTAGGCCGAATGTGACCCATAGCCAGTAACTCCTTAATTATTTTTTCGATCTCATCCTTCAACCGCTTAGGATGTCTATATGGAGTAATCATAATGGGCTTATCGCCCTCCTCAAGTTCAATAATGTGCTCAATGCCCCTGTCTGGAGGTCTCCCTGGTGGAATGTCACTAAATACCTTATCATGCTTGACTCTCAACTACTAAATTTCTGGATGATACTCGGTCTTCTGCTGTCTCTCCTGTATTGGTGCCAATGTGCACTCGGCAGCCCACTCTACCATGTCATGTCACATGAGCCTCTCCATCCGATGTAGAGAAATAGTCTTGATGTTGCCGTCCCGTATTGCTTTAAGAATGTGAGTCTTCCCATCTATATCAAAACGGATCTCCATATCCTTAAGACTAAGAGTGACTACTTCAAGGGAATGAAGCCACTTCATGCCCAAAACCAAATCTATATCTCCCATGTTGACCACATAATAATCCACCTTAAACTCATAGTTGTTCAAGTGCAATGGGAGCTCTATGATCATCCACTCACACCTGAGGGTGTAACCGTCAGCTACCTTAACTCTAATGCCCTCGAACTCTTCTGTGGTGAGTCCACGCTTCTCCACAAATCTAGTATCAATAAAATTATGTGTGGCCCCCATGTCAAGAAGGTTAATGACCCTCTATCCTACCAAAACTCCCCAGAGTCTGAATGATCCCTCGTGCTGGATGCTAGATAGTCATGCCTCCTGAATCTGGAGCTCTGACTCTGCCTCGACCCTAGGCTCTGAAGCCTCAACCTCTAGCTCCTCGAAACAATCGTGATGTTTAGAATCTTCTGATTCCTCATCCTCATAATAGGCCCACATTACCTAATTTGCTTTTCCCTTAGGCCTCAACAAACAATCGTGATTAGCATCATATGGACCTTTGCAATAGAAACAAAGCTTCTTCCTACGTAGATCATTAAGAGCCTCTCTATCCAATGGTGGTGCTACTGGGTTGGCCTTTGAATTATTCTTAACACCTGATTTATCTATGTTGAAACCTGGTCTTTCTCTATTCCTGTTGAAGCCCTTACTATCCCTGGATGAAGAAGTACCTCTAGAGTTAGATCTACTTGATGGGGCTGCCATCTCCATGCTACGCGCCTTCTTCATAGCCTCCTGTAAGGAAGGAGGATCAAAGCCTTTGATCCAACCTCTCAATGGTTCTGTCAATCCCTCCATGAAGAGTACCACAAGTCGCCTCTCTGAAATGTCAGGAACCATAACTGCTAACTTATGGAAGTCACCAATATAAGACTCTAGACTGCCACTCTGACACAACTGAGCTAACTCTCTGAAATAGGATTATGGGTCCTTCCTATCAAAACACTCCACCAACCTATCCACAAACTCCTGATAAGATGTGATCTAATCATGATGGAGTGTCACCATCCCATGGTGCCACCAATCATGAGCTACTCCCTCAAGATGTAGTGTCGCATATCTGATAGCATCCTCTTCAGCCATCGATCGCAATGTGAGAAATGTATCAAGCTTACTAACCCAGGCCTATGTTTTCACCTTACCACTACCGTCAAACATCGCTAGTGTGAGCCTGCTTGTAGCATGCTTCAAATCATTGTTTTAGGGCCTTGGTCTCCCATTCTATCGACCTCGATAATGTTCTTTCCTTTGTGTGAGGAATCGGTCAAAAGTAATCATCTCCCTGACCATAGGTGGTAACGATGCCCACACGTCAGTCGCTACCCTCAATGTGTCTGTAAATGCTTCATCTTGCTCCTCAGCTGCTATCACCTCCTCTACCTCCTGTCTCACAAAGGTAGGCCTAGTAGGCCTGTTAGCTATACGAGAATTAGTCCCAAGGCCTCTCTGTGATCCTGCATCACTCCTGATATTATCACGATGTGGGGAATGTCCCCTTGGAGTACCCAATCTCGGCAGTGCTGCTGCCAACTGTTGTAGTACTACATTATTCTACCTTTGCCCTTCTCATATGTCTCTAAGAGTAAGTAGAACCTCTGCATCATCTTGGTCTCTAGGATAGTGAGGAATACGGGGCCTGTTAATTTTGTCACCCATGTCTTCCGGTGGTTATTCTAAAACTTGAGTGCCTTCAAGCAAAGCTCTACTGCGCATGAAATACCTATGTGCTCCTGACCCTTGTGGCTGCATAAGATTGTCAGCCCCTCAGGATGGCAGGATTTAGCTTTGATACCACTGTAATATCCCTTCGAATATCAAAACAAAAGCTCTGAATTGCTTATCTAAATTTCTGCAAAATATCTTCAAATAGATAAATAAATCACAGTATAAATTCTTATTTATTTGCTCATAAGCTTACAATAGAGATCCTCTGTCAAGTATACAAAGAATATTGAAAGTACAGCCTTAATAGCCTGAATATTCCACAAATTGGTCTGAATCTGGTATGTCTCAGCCTGTTGTGTAAAAAACACAGTCACCGACGTCGGTTATACTATTGTCATCGGTCGACCTGTATTCGTTAACTTGCTGATGTCGATAATATGTCGACCGATGTCGGTCTCTGTAGGTCCCTGTTCACTGATGTCGGTGCCTGAACTTTATGTAGATGCGTACAGATTTTCATAGATCTGTACGGAAGTCATACGGCCACTGATGTCGCACAACCTATATGCTTGATCCTGATCTGTGAATTATGGGCTAATACAAAGATCTATATCTGGATAATTCTTGAATCAAAAACCCAAAATAATGAAATATCGGTAGACCCTTGTGATAGCTTCTGTGTGAAGTTATCTCTCAAACTTGTAAACACCTGTGATAACTTCTATATGAAGTTATCTCTCAATTTGGCAATAGATCAGCTGATCTTTCACAACCTCTGAATCACACACAATGAAGAGTTGACGTTCTTCAATGCAAATGGAATCCTGGAACCCTTGGCTCAGTCTTCATAGAAGAATTTCTTAACAAGAATAAATATCAATAATAGTCATGAATACAAAATCTCTCCCATGAGAGATTCTTATACACCTTCAAAGGTGTGCTTGCTAAAATTAGATTCCCTTAAATTAGACTGGGGCTTCCTTAAATTAGAACTAGGGACTTAAAATTAGACCAATTCTTAAATTAGAATTAGGATCCTAAAATTAGACCCAATAATTAATAATTAATAATTAATAATTAATAATTAATTAAAATTAGATCAAATAATTAATATTTGATTAAATCAATCAAATATTAATATCTCCCTTAATTCATGTCCAAAAGAGCCCGAATGAAAACCGACCCCATCTCCATCAAGACCCTCTATCCATCCCATCATCCTACGAGGGTCGCATAATAGGCTAATCATCCGCTCGAAAAGATGTCAACTAGAAGGGGACATGATAGGTACTTATCACCCTCCTTAGGGTTAGGAGGATGAATTAGCTCTTTTTCAACCATTTTAAATGCTATGAATACTAATATGATAATAGGAAAGAATATATGTAAAAATTCTATGGAATAATCAATCATGAAAATGAATTTCAAAGATGAATAATTACACTAATCATGAAAAGTAGAAGATCCTAGAGCAAGCTAAGGTTTAGAGACCAAAGGATGGGGTCACCACATTGTCCCAAATGAAGAGAAATCAATATAAATTTATTGGCTAATCATTTTTGGAATGTAAAACCTATTTTTTATTAAAAATAGGAAATTAGATGAACCCAAAAAATAGGAAAATAAAAGTGAAGTGTATAGCCTGTACATCTAAATTTACTAAAAATAGTAAAATACTAAATTCATAAAATACATATAATGTATTATAAAAAAAGAGGTTTTTGTCTATATAAATATAATTATGACAAATATCTAAAGAATTTGAAATTTGATCTATTATGAATTATAAATAGGCCAAACAATTTGGAATGCTTCACAAGTAAATCCCTAGAATATTCCCAATAAAGAATTAATAATTTTGATAAAATAAAAATTTATTTTAGAAATCAGAGAGATTTTTAAATAAATTATTATTTTTGATGAATCATACAAATTAATTAAAAAATAAGTACACCAATCACATTGTATGTTAATATTTACTAAAAATTGTAAATTATAAACATTGAAACATCAACCAAATTTTGACAAACAAAAAGAGATTTTTTTGTATACCAACCTGAGTAAAAAATACATCTTAGAAAATTTTTAATAGATTTATTTGGAGGCTGAAATTCACCAATAAAGGAGGATGAAATTATAATCATATGCACACTAAACCCTTGTAATTATATACTTGTAAAATCCTAGGATAAATTTTCATATCTAATAACTAATAATAGTAATTTAAAACCTTAAAAGGTTGGAAACCCTAGATCAAGCTAGGTCTACAAAGGAAGACTCAAAGGTTACATTCACCAAATGTTTATCCCTAAATTTATATGGTTTATATATTATAGGGTTAATAATATAGAAATGAATAATCACAAGGGTGATAAATAGATATATAAAATATCAATTAATTTACAAACTTAGATAAATAATATTCTAAATTTAAATGTCGATTCATGCTAAAAATATAAATTACAATTACTAATTGATATTTCAATGAATTATAAAAAAGATTACTTAGTTTACTGTGCACATGTAGATATAATATGGAATAGGCTAAAATTATATTGGATTTATATTTTATATCAATAAATATATGCTATAAATTGACATTTTATGGCTTTCAATGCTTGTATCAAACCTGCATAGTTATGTCGACATTGGTGTTTAATTTGGATGTAAGTACCCAATATGGAATATTGATCAGATCTATGGGTGACCACCTAAAGATTTTTGGGTTTTATGTTACCTTTATTTTGATGTGTTCATATCATCTACATAGGTTTTCACTCTGCATCAAATGATTAAACCCTAGCTTCCTTATGTCTGGAGTGACTATGGGAAAATTGGGTTAGTGGGCACATGATGTTGAGATACTCTAAGGACAAATTTTTCAATGTAAACTAACTATACAAATAAGTACATGTCTAAAAATTGCATAGGATGATAATAAGTTATAGAATTTTGAGTGGCATAGAAGGCCTGGTCATCAAAATAACATATGGTGAGACCAATAGATAATCAATAGGTAAAAAAGATAGAATATTCAAGAATTTCATCCAAAGGAAGGTATATAAACTAAAGGGAACAACCATGATAATTATTTTCCAAGTTTACAAGACTGAGGTGTTATATTATTCAAATTTAATGTCTACAAGTATGCATCATGTATATTTTCAACAATTTCCTTATTTTATCCATTAAATTTAGATGTTCTTAGTCCTATGGAATACATTGTAGGTCTCATCTTAACCAATTTAATCAATGAAACAAAAATTAACATATTTCATTTTTATTTAATTATTCAAAGTAGTTATCACAAATTATTTCAGCTATTCTTCTTTAATGGCAATCAGACATTTTCTCAGGCATTGGTTTCAAAATGTTTTCATCAACTTCAATTCATACATGGGTATTCTATATAAATTACTAAGAGGTGTTGGTAATGGTGGATTTTTTTGATTTGGTGTTTCCATATTTTTATGTTCAATACTTGTTTATTCATTTTTTCTTTTCATGTAATTTACATCATTGTTATTTTCACTATTGAGTGTTTCCATGGAATTTTTTATTTTATTGTTTCCTTTATCATTGTGTGTTTCCATGTAATTTTTTCATTATTAGGGGGTAAATCATCATGCATAGATTCATCATCAAAAAAAATTAAAAACATTATACTTTTAATTTGGAATTCAACATAAGTTGGAATTTTAGGTAAACATTCATCATCATTATTTATTTCATAATTATCTATTTCATCATTATCTATGACATTTGGGTCAATAAGGATAGTATATGTACCTTTTCTTGAGTGAAATGTTTGTATTCATTCTCTATGATTTTCTCTTAACACTTGTAATTTATCCATTATTTTTCATTTTAACTTTTTCCTCTTCTTAGAATGAGATCTATCACCCATGACTAGACAAACTTGATAGCTTTTAAGGGTGGGAGCAAAAAAAACTCAAGATTCCTTTTATCTTACACTATGTGGGACACAGAATGATACAAATGATATAAGTGGGGATATAAATATTGAAATATATAAAAAAAAATGTTAGAGAAAGGGTTGTTTATCATGCAAAGAATGCTTACGCTTTATAATTTTTTAATAATATATGATATAACTATGTTATTAAAATATATGAATATAAATTATATATATATATATATATTATAAAATTTAATATAATATTAATAATATTATGCCCTCTTATTCATAATTGATTCAATTTTTCATAATTTAGTCAAGCTCAATTAACTATAGATTGCATCATATACAATTGATTTGGGCTCAATTTGGTAAAAATCACATCACTAATTACACCAATTTCTTAATTCACTCTATCTATGATAAAAATAGGGATAATTTAGTCCATAATCAAATATTATAGTCATATTTAGGATGAAGGGGCTCAAAATTAGTCTCAATGGCCTTCGCGATTAATGTAGTTGATTATTTTATTCATTATGTGATCCAATTAGGGTTGTTTGATGCCCAAATCACATCCTATATAGTTGAAATTGGGTTCAAAAAATGGTTCAATTATCCCTAAATAACATTTAATTCTCATAGTTAGTTTCAAGGGGTTTAGATTAGCCCCAATTATTGATGTGATTGTATTTTTGATAAAATTAGGGCTGATTGAGCCTTGAATCACATTTTATAGTCATAATTAGGTTGAAGGGTCTCAAATTGGCCCTAATTTATTTTTTGATTGAACCAATGGACTATTTGGTTTATGTTTTATGAAATTTGGGTAAACTAACCAATAAATTATATCTTATATATTCAAATTTGGTTTCATGGGGTTCATTTTCATCCAATTTGCATCACTAATTACATCAATTAACTAATTGGCTCAATATGTCAAAATATATGAGCTAGTTTATCCCCAAATCATATCCTATACTTGGAGTTAGGTTCAAGGTGTTTAGATTGGACATAATTACCATTGTGTTTACATTTATGATAAAATTAGGTTTGATTAAGCCATATTGCATACTATAAAATTGTTTGAGCCTTAAATTAGGTTTATAAAGCTCAATTTGGCCCAAATCATGTCTCCAATTGCATGAATTAACTAATTGGATCAAATCATGATTGAATCAGAGTTAATTTAGTCCCAAATCATGTCCTACTCTTGTAGTTAGATTTAAGGGGCATAAATTAACCTCAATTTCCTCCTTAATTAAATTGATCAACAATTTGGTTTATTATATGATGACATTAGGGTTAATTTAACTCCATATCACATCATATACAATTGAAACTAGGTTCATGTTGCTCAATGTTTTCAAATTCATGGCATTGATTGCACCAATTGACTAATTGGCTTAATATATGATGAAATCAAATTTAATTTCACCTTAAATCACATTTTATAGCCATAATTAGGTTTAAAGGGCTCATATTGACCTTAATTTCCTCCATAATTAGACCAATCAACTATTACATTCATTATATGATGACATTGGAGTTGATTAAGGCGCAACCATATCCTATAGAGTTAAAAGTGCATCTATCATTGAGCTAAATGATACGTTTCTTCATTATTTAATGAAATTAGGGTTGATTGAGCCTTGAATCACATTACATAATCATAGTTAGGTTAAAGGGGATCAATTTTGTCCCAATCATCTTTAGATTTAACTAATGGAGTATTTTGATTTTTCTATTATGATTTTAGGGTCAATTGATCCCCAAATTACATCCTTTATAGTAAAATTTTTTGAAGTAGGCCACTATCAAGGATTGGTCTAGATAGGATTGAATGCATGAAGAAAACATGTATGGAGTATTGAAATCCAAAAAAATACTCAAAATAAAGAAGTTTCTATTCACAATAAATAAATTATATTAGTAACATTTAATCATTTGCTCATTATCCATAAAATATTTAGAAAGGTACATTATATATGTGAAAGATAAACATGTCCTCACATTATCATGAATGTGGGATTATATTTCACAATGACCAAAAAGACACCTAACCAAGATAACTAAATATGTGTAGGTAAAAACCATTAAATAGGATAAAAACCTACACTAACACCCCATATTAATCATAGATTAGGTGGGTAGGAGAATTGGGTCCTGGGACAAAGGCCTTATGAAGTACCCAAGTACAATTAAGTTACCCCTAGAGGAGCATGTTAGATCTACCTAAACCCTAAGATGTGTCTATAAATGAAGATACTTACTCTCTATGAAGGGTTTGGTGAATATATCATAATTTTTCTCCATTATCGACCAGTAGCAAAGATCAATGACTTGCTCATGAATGATCTCATTAATGAAATACATGTGAATATCAATATGTTTGGTTCATTGATGGAGGACCATATTCCTATAGATCTTGATTATGCTTTGGTTATCATAGAAGATGATTATTGGTCATTGAAATTGGATGCCAAACTCAGTGAAAATCCCCTAAATCTAAATAGCCTCAGTTGTGACACTAACATATTTTCTATATTCTACCTTTCTAAAATATAAATCAATTGCATTTTAATCTTCTTTGACCAACTAATCAAACCTAAAACAAGAAAAAAAAACTTGTATCTTGAACTATACTTATGATTCTGACTATTGCCAACTCAATATAAATATGTATAACCAATTAAGTGAACATTGATGCTTGTTCCATAATGAATCTAAAAATTATGAGTACCCTAAATGTACTGGATAATCTACTTAGCTAATTTCTAGTGTAGCTCATATGGTTCCTACATGAATATAGATACCATGCCCACTACATATTTAATATCAGGTTTATTATGCATAAGGTAGATGAAACTACTAGTCAGTTATTAATACAATATATAATCAACTAAAGGATATGTGAAATAATCCTCAAGCTTTAGACGTTATAGAAAAGGATTCAGATCTAGCTTAAAATTAGCCATGTTAAACCATGGAAGCAAATCAAGAGCATATTAGGTGTTGATAATTTGGCCTCCCAAGACAAATATCAACCCCTATAATCCAAACACTTTCTCATAAGGCCCTACAAGAGTACGTGAGGCTTCTTAAATCTTGTCATGATCTTCAAGTGGTCTTTAAAGTCTTATAGCATTATCCAAAGTTTCACTATATGTATTATGGGTTGCTTGAAGAGATCCTCATGTGATAGCATGTTTTGATTTTAATGATGATGTGTTAAGTTTCCATGATTTTTCCTTGGGTGAGTGAAAGGGTTTCAAGTGCCTTTTTAAGCCTAGAGAATGGTTTAAACCTTGTTTGATAAAGTTAAGTTATTTTAGTAGAAATTAAGGTATTTAAATGGATTAAGGTTTCTTGTTCTCATTGAATTTATGATTTCCTTAGATACTTATTGTGGGAGAGGCCTTGTTAACAAAATTTGGAAGGTGTCAAAGTCATTTTTGGGTCTTAACATAATGTCTAGTAATATATCTAAGGTACCCTTCTATGATCTACTTAGTCAATCTTGTTTCAAGGTCTAATTAGCCCTCTAAGTCATCAAGTGGCCTTCAAACATGTCATATAAGTTAAAATTATAGTTGTAAAGCCTTTAGATAAAGTTTTACATTTAAATTAATATTATTCAAGGCTCTCATATCCATTCCAAGTTATGAAAAGGTGGTTTTATATGTAAAAATAAGTCTCTTTAGGGGTCGAATATCATTTATTCACCATAAAAGGCCCCACACACTTGAAAAATGGACTTTAAAACTCCTTACCTCCATACCACCTATTTTTAAATTATTATTTTATTCCTCATTTCCCTCCTCTTTACCATCAATAGCCTTGCAAATCATAATCATAAAAAATGTAGAAAAATGGGGTTTTATATTTGTTTTCAGACTTGTACAGACATGTCAAAATCAAATGAGATCTGATATCTTAGCATAAAAATAATTTTAGGCATAAAATAATAAAATCCATGATTTTCATATTAAAACATATAAAAAATTAATCCCTTCACTCCATTTTTCTCTTTAGCATCTCTAGATAGCCAATCAATTTTATGCTCAATTCGTATAAGAGAGAGAAAGTGGTGATCTAATATTTTGGGAATATGAAGGAGGTATCATGAAATTTTCCTTATTATCATTATTTTTTATATATATTACCCATGTTTTATGAATAATGGTTAAGAACATAGGCAATCAAATTGGTCTCTTGCATCTATTCATGGTCCTTTTTTAAAGGGTTTCAATGCATTTCTAGTTTGATTAATGAAATAAATATTTGTATGTGTCTTATATATGTACTAAAGTTTGTATACTTAATTATCCACCCCTATTTCACATGTGTGAGCTCATGGGAGTAAGAAACCTTCATGTTGTCACAAATTACAGGTTGTAGACCATAATTTCTTGATGTTGTAGAGCCTTCAATGCATGAATCTAGAAATGAGTATTGGTTTAATTTTGGATGATTGGTTTATTAGAACCATTCATGTCTTGTATAACTCTAAATTAAAATGGATTCATCAATGAACATTAAACTCTTTCAATGTCCTAACTTAAAGTATGATTACCTATGTAGTTTGACCTCCATTGCATGTGTGAGTAGAGTTTCTCATTATTGATATTGGAGGTTGTTGGATTATTTAATATCATCATGGATATTATCTAAAATTCCTAAATAATTATCTATAAATCATAACCTATGAATGTACTTTATGTCTTACACTCTCTCATAGCCCATGCTCAGTCTTAGAGAGAGGCTTGCTCTTTTTTGAGCCCTTACAAGCCTATTTAGACAAGTATAGGAATTATACATATGAAATTAGACACTATATGTGTTTAGGTACTCATGTGAGTCATATTTATATATTAATAATCATGGGAAGTGAAGGAGTAGATTCAAGAGATTGGACCATCCCAAGAAGACAAACTTAGTCAAGGTTTAAATACACATAGGATAGTAGCTACAGAGTTGAAGAAACATTGATGGTGTGATGATATTAAGAAGTTTTATAGTGTTATAAGTAATAATTAATGGTAATAAACATTTTTATGGAATTCAAATAAATAATGAAGCATCAAAGAATAAGTTTACCTCTCAATTTATCTTACATGATCAAGAACCAAAATATATCCTACAGACAAGTCATGGAGATCAAGGTGACTGATTTGAGAGTGGATGGAAAATTTTTAGAGGTATTTAATTACTATAATTATCAATGTGACCTCAATATGTTATCAGAAGAAGGAATCCACACTTATTCTGTCAAGACATAGAACTGCCATATATAGGCTAGTCATGAGGAAGCAAAGTTGTTAAGTGGAAGATGGTATAGATAGTAGATTTAGAGGGTATATGAAAATATGGAGGTAATATTAATCATGTTATTATATCAAAATAAACCTCAAAGTGATAAAAATAGATAGAATTTCATACTCATAGTCCAAACATATCTGAGAACACCTATAGGCAAGTCCTTGGTGAAGAGGAGAGTGTAAGGAACCATACATGGAAGTGAAGTGAAAGAGTGAAAAAAATGTCTCATTACTTGTTTTATAAAGGTTATTATTATATACTGAGTTTTTTGGTCCTCTAAAGAAAACAAGATCCTTGATAAGCTAATTAGGCCTAGTAGGCCTAAATAGGCATGTACATGTTTGTACATGAAAATTAGAGATAAATTATAGTTAGGGAGTGTTTTAAGGATTAAAAACCACAAATAAAGGTAATATATATTTTTATAATGTATACATGAATAATTTACTCAATAAAGTGAATACAAATCCCAAGAACTATGTAATTAGGGTCAAACTAGTCTTGTGTCTCACAAGCCCCAAGCATGATTGATATTAGAGAATAGTCAAGGAGAGAGGTAAGAAAATAAAGGGAACCATATATATACTTCAATTTCAGTGTACTAAATCCAAATTATACATTTGTATTAAAAATCAAATAATCTCACACCTCCTCAAGTAAGGATACCCTTTTTGAGCTCTCAAATTATCCTAACAATCAAAATTGGTCTCCTTATACTCAGATTTATATGAAGATGTTGCATGGAAATTTTATATCATTAGGGAAGGTGGGGGTGGAGGGTTTTATACTTATTAATCTTGTCATTTTTTTCCCTCATCAAACCCCCCATCTATATGAATCATTACTAAGAATAAAACCACCTCAGAAACATTATTTTACACTATGTAGGAGCTTGAGAGATTATAGTTCTATGTTTGGTACTTGTAGGATAAATTTCATGAGTAAAGGTGATTAATTAGGTTATTATTAGGCTCCTCCTACTCAATATTTGTGGTTTTTTTTCGAGGTTTAGGGATCTATTCTTTATGAATAATCCCTAACAATGTTAACTACCTAAAACCCTACCTAAACCTCATAAAGGAACCCAATGAAGGTTTTGGATTCCTAAAAGCTTAAAAGGCATTGGGTTGGCCTACAAAACACCTAGATGGAATTATTCACATTTATGATACCTCTGCCATGTAATTTTAGTGTATGTATGGACTAATTAAAATTTCACTTTTACAAAGTTTTAGGTAGAAAATAGTGTTTTGAACATGTCGAGTTGATGAAAACCATTAGGGAGGTTTATGTGAAGGTTCCTACACCTTATCAAAGTTAAAATTCACTTATTTTATTTTAAAGTAGATTCCATATGTCTAATTCCTAAATATAGTGCAGATATGCTTGGGAAAAAGTGATGTGGTCACCTACGAAAGTTTGAATATTAGGGTTAGACCAATTAAAGGCCATGGGTTATGCACTAACATGGTTTTATGTTCTAAAATAAGTCATTCATCCCCTACTATAGGTTTTTATGGAGATTATACTACTATTATAATGACCACCATCAAACAATGAGGCCTAATTGCCTAATAAGCCTATATGAGTAATCAAGGAGAGTTATCATGAGGAAGAGACAAATATGTGGGATGATAAATGGAGCACACATATAATAGGAAAAGATTCAACAAGGTAATATGATGATGAGGATAAGTTGAGTTAGGTTTACACTTGTCATCTTTAATAAATCAAGAGGATGGTTTAAAAGAGAGTTAATGATCCACCAAGATAATTAAGTAGAAATAAACCTCTCCTATGCCAACTCTTTTGAAGCTCATGTTGTGGTGAAATGTGCATGTTGGGATAGTTACTAAAAATAATCCCACTCCCCTTTTCACTTTTAATTATCTCATAAGGAGTGACATGTGTCTTTGACTCTCTCTAACATAAATCTTCTCTTTTTCTCCCTCTTTTTATATAAATGTAGCCTCTTTTTAGGCTTATAAGATAATCCTTGGTGGAGTAAGGTGAAGCCCTGCCTTACCAAACACTTGTCTCTACATATGAATAGTAAATAGATGTTATTTCTATCCTTCTCATATGATTGGAAATAGTGAATAGTGATGATGGTTGATGAGTGTTAGTGGTATCAAGCAGACTTATTTCATATATCCCATTTACTTAACTATTTATAGGTTGGTTTATCATCTTGGCAAGTCATATGAACTATGTTCATTGATTAGCATTAGCTAAGTCTGGAGGTTGATTGATCAAGTTTCTATTATCACACATATTTATCACCCCCTCTTTGTCCTTATTTATCTCTCACCTCCATATTAAAACATTCATGTCTAGAGGCTAGTATGAGTTAGTGCATCAGTTCATCTTATGTTCATGTTCATAGTGTAGGATAGGTGGGTGGAAGATGTTTATATTGGTGCATCACCTCCATTATAGTAGGTTTTTTCATGTTTATCTAATCTTTTACCCCAAAAAAATTAGTAAGCTTAGTTATTTGATCATATATGATGCATCAAGGGAGTTATCCCTATAAATAACATAGAGGTTTAGTCCACCTATATGTCACATAAAACCTTGGACTAATCCCATGTTACCCCAATTTTTGGAAAGGTCTAAATAATCTTCTCCTAGGGTGCAGTTTGGTGGTTAACACTTGGATTGTGTAATAGTGATCACAAATTTAGTTTAATAAATTTCATTCATGAGAAAATAATGCAACAATTCATCCATGTTCTGACCCTTTCTAATGTAACAAACCCAAGCATCAGATTTATGACCCTTTCTTTGTTTTGGGCCCTTCTTGTTCTATTTTTTCTCCTTCATATTGAAATATTTTTGTTTGTCATGACTTATAATTAAATCATGTGATTTGGAGTACTTCAATGTACACATTTGAATAAGTTTATCTTACTCTCAATTCAAGTCAACAACAAAGTCATCCAAGGATAACATGGTCCATATAGCTCTAAGGGAACACTTGGTGGTGTGGAAGGTATAAACAAAGATAGAATAGTCATAACCTAATTTGGAAAGGATGGAAATAATGAAATGATCATCCTTTTTATTAATGTTTCATAGTTTCAAATGCAACATGAGTGTTTTGAACTTTGTAAAGAAATCTTGTATCGTATTAAAATTATCTTAGCTCAAATTAATAAGCTAATTCTCCAATTTATGACCCCTCATAATGTGGTCCCGACTTCATTATGAGTAGTTTCAATTTAATATGAAAGAGTAATTCAAGAGACATAGATAGGCATAGATGACCCTTCATCACTTATATTATACCATTTCACATTTTATTCATCTGGTATTAATTTTTTATATCCATCATGATTTAGTGTAAGTTGTTCTCCTCAATAGGGTTTTTATTTTGAAAATGGGGTAAGGGGAATAACTTTACTCTAAGTCATGGTGTAGAAAGGAAGTATGTGGTAAATTACATGTGTTGAAATATAATTATATGCAACCCCATTGAATCTATATATGTTCAATTTTATAAGGAATAAGAGTATCACCAATGTGTAGAGATCAAAAAAATTTACACTTAAAAAATTTGGCCCCTAAAAAAGAGCTATCAGTTGAAAGTTATGGAATTTTGAATGTTTTTTACTCATAAAAAATAATTATCTCCACTTTGAACAAATTTTAAAATGTTTGGGTTGATTAGAGAATTAGTAGGGTGATAAGCTTAAGCCCCCACTAATAGAAATTAAAATTTAAGCCCCCCGTGTGACCATACCATATGGCCAAGGGGCTAAGATATTATTTGAGTATGGATAGTGCCATAGTATGCTAGCTTGAATTTGATGCATGTATTCACTCCTAGATTGCCTCCAAAAGTTAATGAATAGTAACACAATGCACTAGTTTTAATTTAACACATGTATGGATGTTATTGTGTACTAAAGGTGGTTTATGGTGGATACATGAGCACATGTAAATGGATGGAAATTCATACATGACTGACCAAATGGTGTCATATATAAGAGTGGTTAGGGGGATAGGCTCATACATGGGAAGCATCGATAAGATGAGCTCATGTGCAGAGTATGATGAAGGACAGTCTCACCCATAGACTCTAGTGGATAGGCTCACATGAAAGGAGTGATAAATGATAGGATTTCATGTAGGCACCATCTAAGGATGGGCCCACATGTGAGAAGCATCAGAGGATAGGATAATGCATAGAGGATGTTGCAAGGATGGGATCACACATGAGAGGCACTAGGAAAATGGGCTCATATGTCAAGTTTGTGTATGTGTGTCTTATGTGGATGTGGTGGTTTATCTTGTGTTGGTGCATCTACTAAGGATGATCATGTGTGGAATACTATAAATTGTTTAAGTGTCTAAAATTTTGAAGAAGTTGTCAAACCAACTAATAAGGAAAACCTTGCATCTTAAAAAATATTCATGGTTTCTTTCCAAACTAGTAAATAAACACTTGGTATTTTGAAAAACCCCAAAAAACCTTTAAATATTTTTTCACTTCAAGTACCAAGTGGTATGAAATTTTTATATTTATAAAACACCTTCAAACCCTCCAAAGATGGTAAAAATGATTGTCACAGACCTAGGTCATGTTTAAAACTAATCCAAGGATTTTGACACCTTCTAAATCCAATGGAATTTTCCTTCTTTTATTTACATACCTTTAAATTATATACCTACACAAATTTTTGAGAAACCCCATTAAACCCTTGAAAACCAAAATCAAGGAAAAACACCTAAACAAGATAGAATACTAAATCTCAGAATAGGAAAAATGTCATTTATCTACTAATAAATCTCCAATACCTTGTTGGAGTGGGCCATAATAAAAAATTAGTCTAGATAGGATTGAATTCATGAATAAAACCTATATGGAGTAGTGAAATCCAAAAAACAACTCAAAAGGAAGAAACTTGTCTTCACAATAAAGAAATTATATTGGTAACATTTACTCATTTTCTCATTAGACATAAAATATTTAGGAAGGTACATTATATAGGTGAAATATAAACATGTCCTCACATCCTCATGAATGTGGTATTATCTTTTACAATGACCAAAAAGACATGTAAGCAAGCTAACTAAACTTATGTAGGGAAAACCCATTAAAAGGAATAAAAACCTACACTAACAAAAATTAGGTTCCTAAGGCTCAATTTCACTCAAATTATGTCAATAATTTCACCAATTCACTCATTTATTCAATATGCTAGAAAATCTAAGCTAATTCAGCCCCAAATCACATCTTATAGTCATAGTTAGGTTTTAGGGGTTCAGATTGTCCCCAATTATCTCTGTGATTATATTTATGATGGAATTAGGGTTAATTAATCTATAAATTTCATCCTATACAATTGATTAACCCATAAATTACGTTCATGGGGCATAATTATCCCAAACCACATCTCTAATTACATTAATCTACTAATTAGATCAATTCATGATGGAATCAATGCTAATTTAGCCCCAAATCACATCTCGCTTTTGAAATTAGGTTTAATGGGCTCAAATTAGCCTCAATTGCCTCCCTAATTGAATTAATTGACTATTTGGTTCATTATGTGATGACATTCAGGTCAATTGAACTCCAAATCACATCATATACAATTGAAACTAGATTCATGTGGCTCATTCTTTCCAAGATCATGTCATTGGTTGCATCAATTGACTAATTAGCTCAATATATGATGAAATCAAAGCTAAATTATCATCAAATCACATTTTATAGTCATAATTAGGTTCAAAGGGCTCATATTGACCTTAATTGCCTCCATAATGAACCAATTGACTATTTCATTCATTATATGATGATATTGGAGTTGATTGAGGCCAAAATCACATTATATATAGTCAAAATTATATTTTTCATTAAACCAAATGATTATTTACTTCATTATCTAATGAAACTTGTGTCTTTTGAGCCCTAAATCACCTTATATAGTTACAATTAGGTTAAAAGGCCTCGAATTAGTCCTAATTTCCTTCAGATTGAATCAATGGATTATTTAGTTTATTCTACTATGATATTGGGGTCAATTGAGTCACAAATTACATATTTTATAGTCAAAAATAGGTTCATGAGGCTCAAATTCACTCAAATTATATCACTAATTACATAAATTCACTCATTCACTCAATATATTAGGAAATCTAAGCTAATTTAGTGCCAAATCACATCCTACAGTTGTAATTATGTTTAAGGGGTTCAAATTGGCCCCAATTACCTCTACCATTAAAAAATATGACTCTTTCATTCATTATGTGATGAAATTGGGGTTGGTTGAACCCTATATCACATTTTATATAGTCAAAATTAGATTCTCGGTCTCACACAAACCAAAATTGCATCATTGTATCCATTATGTCCTTTCTATGGTAGTGTATATATTGACACACTCTACTTTAATATATAAAATATAAAATTAAAATGTGAATAGATGGATCCATAAACATATACATAGATGCTTTTTCATTTTTTCATGTTATGTAAAATATACATATACATGTTATGTCATGTACACATTATAATGCATATGCACTTTACTCTCTTTAATTTTAAAAACATGGTTTTTGGCTCAGAAATGTCTTGGATTTTTGAGCCTCAGATTTGGGCCTATAAACACAACCAAATTTAAGTTTTTGACTGAAAATAAAAGAAATTCAACTTTTAGCATCATAAACACTATGAATTTCAATGAGACATTTCATTAAATTATTACTACGACTCAATGACACTCTTCTCTTTCTAAAAATATGTTTTCTTTAAATTTTTTGACTATTTTAAGGTTTCCATCTATGTTGATTTCTAACTATCCTTTTTAGGCCATTATATGCCACAACTATACATGTCTAGATAGGTTTATGATTTTTTCTCTCTATTGATCCATATGCAAAAAAAATGGTCACAAATTAGGCCTAATTCTATACACATTCAAAAAAACTAATTTTTAAATTTTTTTAAGTATTTAAGGGGTTTTCATGTTAGGTTATCTATTTTTTGCAATTTTTAAGTTATATTTACTTATAAAATTAATTATATATATATATATATATATATACACACACACACACACACACACACACACACACACATATATATACATATACATATATATATACATATACATATATATACATATATATATATACACATATATATATATACACACATATATATATATACATATATATATATATATATATATATATATATATATATATATATAATTTTAAAAATAAGTTAAAAACTAGATGATATTATCTAAATTCCCATCAAGTAATTACAAACAATAGTAAATGATGTTAAACAAATGAGGGGTCACATGATCGGCTATCTACTCTATTTTTATAAAAAGACATGAGTTTATCTTCAAATTTTAGATGTTTGACCTACTTATCCACTTTCAAAAATGGTACAATTTATGTTCTTATAGCATCTTTAAATTTTGAGTGTAGCCATATCAAATAATCCACAAAATTCAAGATTTCTTGTTTTGTATAAAAAACAAATGTCCACAGGGAGGACCTTTTTGCCCCCAAATTTGTGCAATTACCTAATAAATGTAACTCCATAAATTGATGTTCCTTCACCTTAAAAACCTACGTGTCATTAAGGGTGTTATAAACCTAAAAAAGGGGGAAGTGTAATGATCTAAGTTGATCCTAAACACCCCATTGATGATTGACTATTGCCTATGTATCTGATATTCCAAGTAGAGAAATCAAGTCACATATATTTATCTCACCTAGTGTGATTCTAAAATTATGCTCTTTTACTATATATATGCAACTAATGATTTATATTTGATATTTAACAATGTTTGTTTTGACTTAGATTTAGTATACATTAGACTTGGCTTGTGATTGATCTATGGTTTCTCTAGTGATTGATTCATAATTTTGGAAGAATATGGTAGATTTTCTTGGTGTACATTTGTGTGTGTGTGTGTGTGTGTGTGTGTGTGTGTGTGTGTGTGTGTGTGTGTGTGTGTGTGTGTGTGTGTGTGTGTGTGTGTGTGTGTGTGTGTGTGTGTGTGTGTGTGTGTGTGTGTGTGTGTAATAGATAAATTCCAAGTCCCTTATCAATTACTACATTGATTTGTATATATGTGTTTAATTGGGTAATTTATCACACCAATAACACACTAAGTAGATGCAATGACTCTAAAGAAAGATTTGAATTTAGAAATAATATGTTTCTAGGAAAGGGTCACTATCATTAGGGTTAGGTTAGTATAAAATGGTGATATTGAAGTAGTATGACATTATTGACATATGCATAGGAAGACTGAACTAAAGGTATTGGGATGTTTATGTAGGATAGTACACGATTTTGAAATAGTTAGTGATATTCATGTAAGTGTGTAATAGAAAAATGGAAGAGTCAAACTCATAAGGTAGTATGTAGTTATGAAATAATTATGGATTAGTACCATATTTGTACACATAGGTCATGTGTGGTAAGTGAATATCAATCTTGGTATGGTAATTGTATATCAATCTTGTCATTACCAAGTACTTAATATTATATTTCACTATCTACAAGTTGATATTTCCTTCATAAGTGTGATAGTTTTATAATATAAATTGATAATACTTGTGAATTATAACACAAATTGATAAGACTTGTGAAGTATAACATAATTTGAGAATACAGATAAAATAGCTCATATTTGAGATGAAATAAAATGATATTTTTAAAAATGTGTTGTATTTCAAAATTGGATGTGTGATTAGTATAATAAGGAATGAATGACATTAAAATATTAAAATTGAATAAAATGATATTTTAAAAATGTATTATATTTCAAAATTGGATGTGATAAGACTTGTGAAATATAACATAAATTGATAATATTGATGAAATAGATCATTTTTGAGATGAAATAAAATGATATTTTTAAAAATGTATTATACATTTTTTATTGAAAGATCATTAACAAAATTCAAACACTTGAGGGTTCACAAAATAGGTTAGTGCCACAAGGTCAGTCAAATTTTAGACCAAAAAATACATGTTCAAAGTAGTAATGATATGCTAATATAAAAAGATGCCTCACACAAGAGTTAATAGTACAAAATAAGTGTGAGATAAATAAACATAAGAATCACAAGCCACAGTTCACCCTCAAAACACATCAAGGAATAGAAGAATATGCATGATCATCTAGTGCCCTCCTAGAAGCAACACCCTTAGAGAATTCACCAACACCATATTAATCCAAACAACTAGGTCCTATGGAATAGTATCTATAGGTCCCAATTTATCATAAGATTGAATATCCACTTCTAGGGGGAAGTATCTTGAAACCTTGTCTAATAGAGGAGCAATTATATTTTATTTTTAAAACTAAATCACATCATCCACTTCTTTTTGACCACCAACTTCAACTAATTTTTTAAGCTTGCTATAAAACTCATTTATTTATTTATGAATGATCCTCTAAATTTATGTCTATTGTTCCTTATTTCACTATGGAAAAGAAGTAAATTCTACCCCTATTTCATTTCTCGTAGTTTCATGCTCAATATTCAAGCTAATGAGACCTATACTATAAGATTCTAAGTCATCGATATCCACTTGAGAATCTGGGATGGTATTGACACTATCAATACTCATGTTTTGAATCACATTCATCCAACTATTGACACCATTTTTTATCAAAATTTGAAGAAGAAACCCAACCAAGAACAAGGTCCTTAGCCTATTCTAAGTAATTATCATTGATGCATGATCACTCATACTTATAAACCTTAAAATCTATATCCATACTATGGGAGAGGTTCTATTCTAGGTGAGAGGATGATCTCATAAATCCTCCTAAATTTAATAAATAATTTGATGTTATTTTTAGTATACTCATACTCATAAATTTCTCTATCACCTCTTGAGGGATCTTGAACCTAAGAATAATCTGCATAGAAAAATGCTAGTGATGACTTCAACTAAGAAGTCAATAAGTGGTCTAGCTTTAAATTGAAACACCTCTTCATTCCTTTATCTCCAAATAAACCATAAATTTTTTGTTGAAAAATGAATCCAAAACTTGTAGAATAATGGATGCACCTTTATATTATGACAAACATAACCAAAAGCAATATTCAACCAAGAAAAATCACATCCAAAGACATTAGACCAACACTATAAATAGTTATTCCAAACATTAGTAGCATAGGGACAAGTAAAAAATAGATGTTCAAAATATTTAATTTCACCACAGATTAAACAAAAGGGTAAGAACCCAAAGTTATTATAAATGACCTCACTAACAAGAAGTCTATTAAAAATAATAAGCCAAGAAATCAAGATTTCTTAGGTTACAAACAAGATGCCAACAAGACATTAAATCTTAATTATCAACTCTAGAGAGGGGCATGCACTTTCCAAATATAATTAAGAGAGAGGTAAGGGGGCTTGGGAAAATAAATCTTGTAATATAACCATTTAGTAAAGAACTCAAGAAAGGGAAGGACATTAACCCACTTGATACTCTCCTAGAATACATCACCAATGTCCATCACCAAAATAGAATTATTTTCCTTCAAATCCTTAGAAACAATTGATAAGGTCTTCCTTTAAGACAAAGGAATATGATATCCTAATCTAATTAGATCCTAGGAGACCCATCCTTCAAATGAGAATATATATTTGAAACTATGTTGACCTTTTTGGAACCATTACAAGGCATAATAGCCCCTAGTAAGAGTAAAAGACCGACCATTAAGGGAGAGGTTCCACCATATTGATATGTACTCCTAATACTAGGACTCAAACTAGATAAAGACATGTTTTATAGTGAACAAATGCTTGACCCAATCCCAAGATTTCCAAATTGACATAAAAATAGGAGAATGATAAACTTTTATTGAGAAAGGGTTAAGAATAAGATATGCCATATATAACCCTATCCACCTAAGCCTACCCTTAGGGAAACCACTCAAAATATTATGTCTAATGAGGAGTTTCTAAGTTTTATTGCCAATAAATGAGTGAATGATCCATTTCATAGCCATAATGATGCCTTGAATTTTGATATCTTTTATACCAAGCCCCACATACATTTAGGCCTACAACAAAATTTATTGGCTACAACATGGTGTATATTATGGATTTTGCCATCAGAACAAAGGAAATATCTAACAATTTTGTTCAATAAGTTGATTTTGTACTTATTGAACATCTATCAAGAGGTATAATATATGTTATATGAGGAAAGAACCTTCTATAAAACATGGATTCTTCCTAGAGGAGATAACACATGATTTTTACATTTACCAATCTTCTAATTGATTATTACATACAACCATTTCTCACATTTACTTAAAATAAGGGTTGAAGGTAAAGGTTATTACCAAATATCTAAAAATCTAATTAGGACCTTTCCAATATGAAACAAACTAAAAAATAACATCAAGAGCTTCATCAAACCACCCCATCATTAAGGAATTATGTATGGCAACCTTAGATCTTGAAACTTGGTAGTAGATATTGATCCTTAGTTTAACTTAGAGAAGGTTGTCATGAGAAAGATCAGTAAAAAGAGAGGTGTCATTATCAAAGAGAATGTCAATGAGTGACAAATTTTTAGGGAGAGTGATACCCACAACAAGGGGGGCAAGATCTTTTAAATGAATAAGATAATGTAGGGCATCAACATCAATGATAAAGAGAGAGGGAGCAAGAGAAAAACCATGTCTAATAGATATATGAAAGTTTAGTACGTCAGTAAGTTCCCAATTAACCTCCACAACAATAGTGGCATCTTTAAAAATAGCATTAATCATTAAATTAACCTCCAAAACAATAGTGGCATATTTAAAAATAGCATTAATCATTATTCAAAATTGATCTTGAAAGCCAAAGGCCCACATAATAGACTCAATAAATGGTAACTCTATTATATCATAATCTTTTTCAAAGTAAGAGAGAATAATTCTTACATTTTGTTGAGAGTCTCTAGCCTACTACATCCCCTCCCAACTATAAATTATATTATCCAAAAATTATCTGCCTAGCACAAACCCAGTCTAAGTCTCTAGTATAATAAAAGGAAGAATTGAAGAGATTTTATTTATCATAATTTCAGCCAAAATTTTGTAACAAACATTAATAAGGGTAACTAGTCTCTAATTTTTTATTAGGGACTAGTCTCCTTCCTTTGGATTGATCTTTATGACTCCTCTATTAATATCAAGTCCAAGTGACCCAGTCTCAATGGCTTCTAAATATACATTTAAACATTTAGATTTAATCCATTCTTTATTAGCTTTATACAACTCAATAGGAAACCCATTAATACCAAGGGCCTTTTCATCTTTCAAAGAATCAATAGTGTTTAGGATGTAATCTAAAGATATGAAACTATCTAAGAAAGAAGCCTGAGTCAACAAGAATTTATTAGGAATTATTATGGCACACAACTCTTTGCTCTTGAAAATATACTCATTTGACCCATCATATTAAAAGAGGGTAGTGTTATGGCTTCAGTTTTCACCCTTGGAGAGGGTTCTTCAATCCCTTTCTAATTAAGCCATAATATTGGGACAACCCCAGGTTGTGGGTCACCTATAATGGGGTTGAACCTCTAGAAAATGTTGGATTCCTATTGATGCTCACCTAAACTAATAAAATTTTAAGGGAAAGGGGTTAGAATGTGGATAAGGGATCCTAATAAATTGCACCAAACTTAAATGGACACTCACATAAGCTTGAACCCACACTAGATCAACAATAAGACAACTATAGCTCACACAACCTCACAATATCACTGATTACATAAGTATTTCATAGAAGAGGTTTAGATAGAACACTAATCTAGAACTGAAATATCTTGAAAACACATTAAATGAGTTAAGCAGAAGGATAATAAACTAAGAAGATTCTCCTTCATGAATTCATCATGCACAAGCATACCAAGCACTAATCAAAGGCAAGATATGGGCAAAGAGTCAATATTTTTACTTCAAGCAGTAGTTCTTACAATATTTTGGTAGGGTTTAACCATATCAAATGAGCACTTTTTCAAGAGCCTCAATGAGTATCCTTGTCTCCCAAAAAGATGAAAAACTCTAAAATATGAGAGTCAATTTCTCCAAAATTTCCAAATCAGAGAACTAGTCTCTTTGTTATTTCTAAATTGGAGAACCCTTTTAAAATGGAAAGAATGGGATAATATATAGAAGGGAGAGAGAGAAGAGGGATCATGTTCCAAGAACAATCAATGATTTTCCACCTATCAATGGATGCTCCATCATCTTTTGGTCCAATCAGGACACTTCTCATTGCTATACCAAGTGGAAAAGTCCCCATAGGCTCTAAAGATGTCTTAAATGCTCTTAGTTATAGGTCCAAACCACCAAATACGTTTCTTTGATCTTTCACCCCATATCCCACTAAAAGTAAAAAATTTATGCTCATGGATCTAACAAAAACATGACAATGTATGTTTTATATAGCCACTTATCAAAGATATGGCCATGTTGAAGGATGAGGAGCCTCTTTATGATCATAGACATCTACCATTGATCAAATCTAGACCTAGATATCTTCTATAGATGTAAAACCAATCTCCTTTATTGGTTTTCCTATAATCATTTATGTAAATGTAGAATTATAGATTGCCTAGCCTTTTTTATCTTCATTATGTCTAAAAGGCCTATTTTTTTCATTTTAGCATCTATAAAAATTGAGAACTTCACCATATATGGGTCCTTATTTAAATAATGGTGAACATAGTCATATAATTAACCTTGTAGGCCATGAACCTTCAAAATAGAGATCTATATTTAGCTTCAATGGTGTCCTCTTAAATTATTTTAACCTAACTTCATCATTATATCCTTTTCATGGTATTTAATCAAGATTTAATGGTAGAATCATCACCCCTACAAGACTTTCTTACCTTCGTTTAACCCTAGTCAAATGTTTGGCCTGCCATAGAATATCCCTTAGTATTTTTACTTTGAACCTCACTTGTTGATTTGCTTTGTATGAGATGCACATGGACCATTGATTTTTTTGGGAGCCTAACAAGCTAATGATAGTTAAAAATCTCTTTCCTATCTTTGAGATACACTAACCCTATTGACTTCACTTGCACTATTATATCATTTATTATGAATTAATGTGAACCCTTGATCTAGATATTCTAACTTTTTAAATGTAACTCACAACATTGGATTGTAATGTATGAAGTAATGTGAGCCTTTGATCTATCTAGGTCCACCTTCCTACCAATTTCCTATGCACTGTTAGATCATTGGTATGATTTAACATTTATCATTGATATATATTAGACCCACCTTCTTTATTAGTCACCTCATGCTATTGGATCTCTCTTGGTGAATCTACACCATTAGATCTTGTCCAACATATAGCCTTTTAAGGAATTTTAACCAAGGGACCTTTTGACTTGTTTGACCCAAGTGTGAATCATTAGATCTATGATTTCAACATGAAATCTCATGCAAACCATTAGATATCAATAAAATTTACACATTTTAAGGATTTTTTAAATCTAAATGCTCATTTTATGAAGCTCAAACTTTGATGTTATCATGAATGTCTTATGTTGCAGGTCCAACTTTGAAAACTTAGAACTTGAGTTAGAAAGATTGTGTAGACATGAAACTTGTAGAGCATGTTCTTGACATGAATAACTACATGATGCTATAATATTTTGGCTTGCAAGGCTTTCTATGGTGCATTTATAAAATGTACAAGGGAATTGGTCCATTCCTTTATCTATGATGTTCTGGTGACAGTTTGGTCCTTAAACTTGCACAATTCATCTTTTGATCATTTTTTCAAGGTCTTGATGATTTTATAAGGCTTGTGAAACTTAGTTCATGCTCATGAATTCTCAAACACCATGAACCTACTTGGATGCTTCATCTAAAATTGTAGACATATTCCTTGAAGATCAATTAGATCACACATTAAGCTTGCTTAAATTGTTTCAAAATCTTTGCAACAACATGATCTTCTCCTCAAGTCATTGGGTCCTTCTTTTCATAATAAATATATTTATCTCTTGAAATCTTGGTATGTGGGCCAAAAATTTCCAAAATCCTTGATAACTCATATGGGTTACATGCTTATCTATGCAAGATAACCTAGACCATTTATCTTGACTAGTCCATTGGGCATGCAATCTCTGTTAATCTGAATTGAGTAATGTTATCCCTTTTCTATAAGACTTTCTCTTGAAGAAATAAAGAATAAAATAAACAAAATAAAATAAAGTGCATGTAGGCACTTGGGAAAAAGATAAAATAACTTACATATTAAGAAAATATACACAAAGACACAGAGAAAAGCATGAAAACTATTCTAATATGTACAAGGTTATAATTCATAAGTACTTTCCACCTCAATCAAATGGGAAACTCCTAGCATCATTCACTTTTGATAAATCAGGATGGATAATTCCTTACTTTGGGGAGCTCATGTTAGGTGATTTGGAATGCTTGACTGATGACTCTTTTATCATGATCTTTGATGAATTAAATGGAAGAAACATGTCTCCAATGTAGACATACTAGTCCATTTATTCAAATCTTGCCCCACAATGGACTATAGGAGCACCTATAACATTCTCTTTTGATGGCTCAATTTTGTGTTCTGAATGAAGCACAACATGTGATGGTTCCTCTTTGTCATCTTCCAACTGAGATAAGTACTTAATAAGAATCCTCTTATCAATACAAACATTGAGAAATTAGATTCCACATGGTTCCTATATTTTGATGCCCCATCATTATGTTCCTTAGGCACAATTATATGATAGTTTCCTTAGAGATGAACATATATTTCTTTTAATATCTTAAACAAATCTTCTAATGTGACCATAGTTACAATTACAACCTCTAATGACTCATTATAATCATGTTCAATATGAAAATTTTGACTAGTTACTTCTTGGACCTACTTACCTAAAGGTACAAGTGTGTCATCCAAACTTGAAATAAATATTTAAGTTCATCCTAAAAGGTATCCTCCTCTTGGTCATTGGAAAGGATGTCAATGTCATCCTCATCAAGACTCAATATATAGTAGCTAGATTGGTCTTCTTCCTTTGAATAGAGAGGAGGCTCATCTTTGAAAGGAAATTCTAAATCATCATGATTTTGATGTTCTTCATTGGTATGCTCATCAAACTGCATCACTTGGGCACTTGAGATGTCTTCTTCATCAACCTCACTAAAGGTTTCATCTCATTCTTTAACTAAAAAATGAGGGTTGATCTAACCATCCAGGGTCCAAAAAATTACACTTATCTTTCTCAATCTCTGATCTGCTTTTCTCTTGCTCTAAAATATTAGGGATATCATGATTTGGCACCTCATCTTGATGTGTAGCCACCTTAGACACCTAATCATGATCCTCTTCTTTATCTATGTATAATGGAACTTTAGTAGTTTATTAAATGTTTTCTCTATTTTCATCTTGAGGGTTATCCTCATAAAGATCTGGTTCATTAGTGTCAAATCCATGCCAAGAAGGCTGGTCCAAACCTAAAGTTTCCCCTTTTAGATGAAGTGGACTACCTATCATGATCTCTTCATCATAGACACTTGTGTTTTCCTATTTAGGGTCATATTTGAATACATGCTTCTCCTATATTATTTTTAAAATAGGTTCTTCCTTTATGAGGGAGATGGTGGGAAGGTGAATAAATTCACCTTAATTATAGCTTAGGAGAGTCTCTTTCTATCTAGGGATATTTAAGGCTCTTTTAGGTGGCTCTTGAGTAAATGAGAGAGAGTCTTGGAACTCTTGCACACCAAGATCATTAAGATAAGATATACTTGTTTGATTCACTTATTACATAACTAACCCTTCTTATACCATAAATGGTTCTTAGACTACCTTAACTAGCCCCTCCTCCTTCTTCTTTATGCCCTTATGAACTAATTTCCATGATGGAAATGAGTATGGAATAGACACTTTTTATTTATTTTGAATGGTTATAGAATAGGGTGGTCTCACAAGTGAGGGCATGAAATAAATAGGGTCAAAGGTTTTGGATAAGATCCATGATGGAATGGCTTCATGATCTTGAGTGGGAATAGGCATAGGGGAAAGAGAGGGAAAACTAATTGGGTCGTGATTGATGTACTCTTTCTCTCATTACTCAAACACTTTTCCAATGGACAATACCCACCCTTTCATCTCTTGCTTCTTAACATGTGGATAGTCATCTTCTTCAATGGATGCCCATACATTTTAGAACTCTTACAAGAAGATCTTTATCCCCTCCATGGAATGAATAGGGAATTCTTGTCCAATTTTAATCCCCTCATTAATCTTCATGATTATTCTGCCTTGGCCTAGTATTATCTCTCTGATTTTTGACAAGTATGGACCTTGACAAGGTTGACTAGGGGATTGATGAGAAACTATTGAAGGTTAAGCTTGAGGCTCTTGGAGGGTAGAAGGAACATAAGACTAGTCCATATGATCCTACTATTTTTCATAAGATATTAAAATACTATCTACATTTTGGACCATGTTTCTCATCATTTCTATGTCTTCATTCTTATAAGATGACTATTGTTCTCCTTCAAAAACTAACCATCTAATCTTGACTAACTAAAGAGCACTCCTTGATTTTTGTATAACATGGATAAGGATGACTAGAGAAAACTCCAGACCCTTACAAATCTCCCTTATCAACACAATATAAACTAATAATGTTTTTTTTACTCTTGACAAGGATGTAGTAGGGTAAGCCTGGTCTTGACAAGGGGAAATAAAGGATTGATTTGAATGTAAAGGAGGTTAACCTTGGTCATATTCAAGGGTGGGAGGAGGATAAAGGAAATGATAAGGATGATACGGTTAGTGTAAAAGGTTTCTCTTCATGTCTGGTACCTTTTTGAGCTCTTTTTCTCACTTCCCAGTATGAAAAGGGTTATTCCCCTAACCGGTTCCATCACTTAGACCTTTTCACACTTAAGATTACTTTGAGTTTTTTTATTTAATCCCACATCCCATATGTTTTTAGTCTCTCAGGTGGTATATTCTATATATACTCATCTCTTGCTCTCATTTAAGATATAGAGAAGAGATAGAGAAGCATGTGAAGGCTTTGTATTATCATTCTTGTTGAATAGAATATAGTTTATTCTATCAATTTTGGTTTCCTTGTTATGCTTTCATTTCACTCATTTTGATTCTTGGGTGGCTTTTAAACCAAATCTTACATGGTATCAGAGAAATTTTGAGTTGTAGGATAGATTTTTAGGATATTTGGGAGTAAAGATCTATTTTTTTAGCAAATGAGTATACTCTTCTCTTGTATCTTTGAATGATCTAGAGAATCAAAAAGTTGTGAAATAAATACTAGATGTTGGGGAGTTTCTTTATATATTTTCTAGTTACAAGTGATTTTTGAAGCATCTTGGAGCAAATTTGAAGCTCATCACCACAATCTAATCATCTAAGAAATATAGTAACTTTCTTAATTTTGTTCTGGTTAAACAAAGGAGGCTCTATCTATAGGTGGTTTTGTAGTAATTCTACATAAATCTAGAGAAGTTTGAAGCAAATTTAAAGGTTCTTTTTATCAAAATACATTTTTTCAACCTTCAAGAGCAAATATAAGTTTTTAATTGCATTTAAGGTGTATGAAAAGATAGATCTAGCTCCTATTTTGTCCTAGTTAGACATTTGAAGCTAGATTTAAGCTTTTTTATCAAAAAACATGTTTTTTCTTCTTCATACATATCTCTAACTATCATTAATTACATAAAACAATTTCTAGGTTTTGTGCTTCTCACTTTCAGCTTTCCATAACTTTTTGAATTTCTAAATTTTGTTGAGTAACAAAGAATTTATTGTTATTTTATTGACTGCTATTTTTTTAAAAATTATGATAGTGTTGCCCCCACTAACTTTGGTAGGGATTTTGGTGGTTCCACCAAATCTAGGAGTTCACTAATTCTAGAAATAAGTTTAGTCATCACTAAATTTAGTTAGAAGTAACTAAATCTGGAAGTAACCCTAAAATTGGTATCAATTTTGCCAAATTTATTGGATGGCATCATGTTGATGTCAGCGTAATTTTTTTGGATATTGACCCCTTCATGATTGCATGCTTTTGAATTTGCATTTCAAATTTAGAGGCTCACATCTTGAGTATATAGACTCCTTTTTTAGCACTTTTTTTTTTATTTGGGGTAGAATTTCATGCTCTATTCAGTGGTGTAATATGATTTCCTCATATTATCCTAGTTTTTAGAAAATTAGTTTTCTCATCAGATTTGACAGACAATCATAGTTTTTTGACCTTCAAATGCTTGTAACTTTTACATACAACCTCATATCAAAGTGATTTTTTTTTTGAAAGTGCATATTATGTGTGTGTGTGTGTGTGTGTGTGTGTGTGTGTGTGTGTGTGTGTGTGTGTGTGTGTGTGTGTGTGTGTGTGTGTGTGTGTGTGTGTGTGTGTGTGTGTGTGTGTTTGTGTGTGTGTGTGTGTGTCACTTTGAATTTATAATTCTATAATTTTTTTGTACTTTTAGTTTTAGGGTCCATCTTGGCCTTTATAAAACTTTGAAAAAACAAACTCCATCATTGTAAATACACTAAAATATAAAGTGTCAAATCAGTTTTACTTGTGGGGATTCTTGATTGAGTGATTTTGGGTGGATACTCTTGTTGAGATCATTTTATTGCTACTTCTAATCATGGCTCCTAATCATTGGAAACACAAATGTGAGTTTTATGGAAGTAAAAAACATACCAATAATGATTACATTGATACAAAACTTGATGATCTCTATGAACTCATTCAAATTCTTGAAATAGGGTAAATTTATACTGCATATAACATCAATTTTATAGAATCTCATGGCCCTATCCTAGCAAAGATTCAATCACTATTTTTTGAACTTCACTTGAGAATTTATCCTAATCACATTGGTAAAAATTATATGGTGAAAAATTCTATATATATCAATGAGTTGATAGTTACAACTTAGTCCTCATTGACACCTTTTGTAGATACACTTGATTATCCTTTATTTAGTTTTCTCACCAATGGTGAGAACCATACATACATGGTTTTAGAACTTGAATTGTGCATTACTCATGATCATATCGATTAGATTTTGGCACCCATTAGAATTTATTTGGAGATGTCTTACTAATTTTTGGAGGCATCGCCCACTCCTCTCTATTCTATTTGTAGTACTTCAGTGTAATAATGCATTTTCCAAATACAATTCCTTGGGATGAATACTTGATAGATATTATAGATTTATTTTGTGAGTCCCATATTTTAGATCTGGACGACACCATTAAGGATATTCATTTCCTCTTTCATGATATCTTCTCTAAAGCTTCTACTTTTCTAGATTATTCGAGGGCACATTTAGACCCTCTTGTTCTTTCCTTGCATACATCTACTTTTATAGTAACACTTTTTGTAGTTATTCATGAGTTGATAGTCTCAACTCAATCTTCATTGACACCTTATGAAATAGTACCAAATTTTTCTTGGTTCAATTGTCTTGCCCATTGTGAGAACTATACATCTATGGTTATTGTCCCTAAATCTTCTATGGTACCTGATCAATCACATCAACATACATCAGAGTTCAGCATTGGTTTGGAGATCATTGAGAAGTATTTGGAGAAGACACATTCGAAGAAGGAATTTTCATGTTTGGATATTGTTCTACATTAATTTCCACTTATATTTGGATTATCATCCTTTAGCATTGACATGGCAATAATTGATCAGCTTCTAGAGACCTCATTCATCTCGAGACTTCCTTTTTTACATTGCTTCTTAGAGTGGAAGTTTATTCTATATAGACTATTGGAATTGTTTCTTCTCAAAGGGATTAATATAGTTTTTTGACAATGGATCATCTTTAGCATGCATCTTTCAGCATTCACCACTAGCATAGGAGTTACTTCATTATGGGGGGGACTCATAGTCTCACATTTACTTCCACATTGGGGGGTTATTGATTTTATGTTCATGATGTATTTCTCACTTTGGAGGTTATGTTGATACCTCATTCTATAATTTTTTCATGTTTTTCATCTCATCCTCTCATGGGGGGATTTTTTTCCCACTAGGTTTTCTCCTCTTCTTTTTTGAGGGATTTTTTGCATTGTACATGGGTAGCTTATTAGGCCTGGTTTTTGGGACCCATTCTTGTTTGTTTTTGTAGGATTTTCCCCCAAGTTGTACTTACATGGGGGGTGTTAGTGTAAAAATTTTTTCTTCATGGTTGGTACCTTTCTAGGGTCTTTTTCTCACTTCCTAGTGTGAAAAGGGTTATTCCCCTAATTGGTTCCATCACTTAGACCTTTTCACAATTACTTAAGCTTACTTTGGGGTTTTTTATTTTATCCCGCATTTCATGTGTTTTTAGTCTCTTGGGTGGTATATCATATATATGCTCACCTCTTGCTCTCATTTAAGATATAGAGAAGAGAGATAGAAGCATGTGAAGGCTTTGTATTAGCATTCCTATTGAATATAATACAGTTTATTCTATCAGTTTTGGTTTCCTTGTCATGCTTTCCTTTCACTCATTTTGATTCTTGAGTGGTTTTTCAACCAAATATTATAGATAAGCTATTTGAGGGCCACTTGGGGGAACACATAAACATTATTTTCCTGATAAGTGTGGTGTTGAGGTATAATAAGTATACTAATCAAAATATGATTGATTATACATACTAAATTATGATGATTAGGCACCTGAGATGCTTAAACTAGATGATGAATGCTCGTAATCACCATTGATGTTTGCACACTTACCTCCAAAGGCTTATTGAATGAGGAAAACACTAGAAATCTTCACTTAGTGTATGACAAACTTTGTCCCACCAGGTGTGATAGAAACTATTATGGCTTAAATATGCACCCTTGAAGAGGGTTCTTTAGGCCCTTTCTAATTGAGCCATAAATATTGGGACAACCCTAGGTTTTGGGTTACCTATAATGGGGTTAAACCTCTAGAGAAGGATGGCTTCCTCTTAATGTTCACCTAAAATAATGCTTGTCATAGGTAAAAGGGTTAGAAGGGGGATAAGGGATTTTTAAAAAATTAAAAGGGTGATGCACTAAACTTAAATGGATACTCACATAAACTTGAACCCACACTAGATTAGTAATAAGAAAACTATAGCTCACACAACCTCACAATATCATTAATTACATAAGTATTTCATGGAGTAGATTTAGATAGAACACTAATCTAGACCTATAATATCTTGAAAATGCCTTCAATGAGGCAAGCAGAATGGCAATGAACTAGTAAGATTCTCCTTCATGAATTCATCAAGCACAAGCATACTAAGCACTAATCAAAGGCAAGAGATAATAAAGAGTCAATCTTATTATTTCAATAGGTAGTTTTTAAAATATTTTGATAGGGTTTAACCACATCAAATGATCACTTTTTCAAGAGTCTTAATGAGTAGCCTTGTCTTCTAGAAAGATGAAAAACTCTAAAATCTAAGAACCAATTTCCCAAAAATTTTGAAATTAGATAACTAGTCTATTTGTTATTTCCAAATTGTATAACCATTTATAAATGGAAAGAATGAGATAATATAGAGAAGAGAGAGAAGAGGCACCATTTTCCAAGAATAATCACTGAGCTACCACCTATCAAGGGATGCTCCATCATCTTTTGGTCTAATCAAAACATTGTTCATGGCTATACCAAGTGGAGAAGTCCCCATAGACTTCACGGATGCATTGAATTCTATTAGCTATAGGTCCCAACCACCAAATCCTTTGATTTGATCTTTCATTCCATATCCCACTAAAGATAGAACTTTTATGCTCATGGATCTCATAGAAACATGGCCTTGTCTATTTTAAATAACTACTTGCCAAAGATATGGCCATGCTGAAGGATGAGGAGCCTCTTTATGATCCTAGACATCTACCCTTGATTAAATATGGACCTATATCTTTTATATAGATGGAAAACCAATATCCTTTATTGGTTTTTATATAGTCATTTATGTATATGTAGACCTATCGATTTTGAATCCTTTTTTGATCTTCAATAGGTCCAAAAGCCCTATTTTTGCCTTTTATCATCTATAAAAACCAAGAGCTTCACCATATATGGGTCCTTCATTAAATAATTATGAACATATTACTAGAATGAACCTTTTAAGACATGACCCTTAAAACTATAGATCTTTATTTAGCTTTAATGGTGTCCTCTTTAAATTATTTTAACTTAAATACATCATTGTGTACTTTTCATGGCATTTGATCAAGATTTAATGAAAGAATGATGACCCCTGCAAGACCTACATGCCCTGGTTTAACCTTGGCCACATGTTCAACCTCTCATCAAATATCCCTTAGTATTTCAACTTTGAACTTCACTCATTGATTTGCTTTGTATGATATGCACGTGGACCATTAATTTTCTTGGGAACCTAACAAGCTAATGACACTTATAAATATATCACCTATCTTTGAGATACATTGACCCTATTGACCTTGCTTGCACTGTTGGATCATTAATTATGAATGAACATGATCCCTTGACATATATATTTTAACTTTTTGACTTTAAATCACACCATTAGATCGTAAAGTATGAAGTAATATGAGCCTTTGATCTACCTAGGCCCACCTTCCTACAAGCTCTTATGCACCATTATATCATTGTTATGATTGAATGTTAATCATTTATCTAGATTAGACCCACCTTCTTTGTTAGTTACCTTGTGTTATTAGATCTCTACTCAGTGAATCTGCACCATTAGGTCTTGTCCAACCTGTAGCCTTTAATGGCTTTTAACCCAGGGACCTTTTGACTTGTTTGACCCAAGCACAAACTATTAGATCTATGTTGTCAGTATGAAAGATCATGAAAGCTATTAGATATTGATAAAATTTAAATCTTTTAAGGAATTTTTTAATCTAAATAGTCATTTTAAATAGCTCAAACTTTGATGTTAGCATGAACATCTTATGATGTATGTCCAACTTTGAATACTTTGAACTTGAGCTAGAGAGCTCATGCAGACATGAAACTTATAGAGCATGGTGTTGGAAGGAAGAACTACATGACACTATAATATTTTGGATCAAGAGGATTTTTGAGGTGAATTTATAAAATACACAAGTGAATTGGTCTATTTCTTTCTCTATGATGTCTTAGTGATAGTTTGGTCCTTAAACTTGCACAATTCATCTTTTGATCATTTTTTCAATGTCCTGGTGATTTTCTAAGGGTTTTTTAACTTGGTTCATGCTCCTAAATTCTTAGACACCATGAAACATGTTTGGATCCTTCATCTACAATTATAGACCTATTCCTTAAAGATCAATTAGATCACACTTTAAGCTAGTTTAAAGTGTTTCAAAATCTTTGTAACAACATGATCTTATCCTCAAGTCACTTGGTCCTTATTTCCACATGAACTCTATTCAACTTGTCAAAGCTTGGTATGTGAACCAAAAATGGCCAACAGGTAGAATAGGATTCAAAGAAGGCCTTCTTAATCAGAGTAGCATCATCTGAGACCACTCCCTCAAAGCTAATTATAGGTATTTTTTTCCTTTGATGCTTATCTTTCAAAAACCTAAAAAATAAATTTATGCCTTTGTCCCTAAGATACATCTAATTCATTTTGGATCAAATTTGAACACACCTAGCAATATACATTTGGTGTTGTCTAATATGATGCTTAAGGGAAGAAAGGTCCAATAGTAATGAAGGTTTATCTAGTTCATTTTAGAGTGAACTCTCTACCCTATAAGATTCTCTTGAGTATATTTAGCAACTTTCCTCATTTTCTTAGCTTTAAACTACCCATAAAATGTAGCAATGTTTTTTGGCATATCCATAGAATAGTTCCACTTGTATATTCTAAGCGAAGAACTACATGATCCCTTACCCACATTTCATGAAGAATGGATGCCATCCATACAAATATTGTCTTCCATATGGAAGACATTACAAATACCCTTCCAACTTGCCTTATCATTGACCTCTCATCTTTAAGGGAGGCACTAATTTCAATAGGGTAGTGATCATAAATAGTTCCTAGAATCACCTTAACCAAGTTAACATTAGGACAAGGGGGAATATAAAAAATATATTTGTAGAGATAGAATATATCATGTTTAGAATACACTTTTTTAGTTCTAGCCTAATTATTACACCATGTGAACCAAATACATTTGGTTAACTTCCTACCTTTATTAAGAGGATCCACTACCTTATGTATTCTATTGAGTTTACATAGGAAAAAGAGATCATTACCCTTCGATGAGTGAGAATCACCTCCCTGATTATCTTCTCTTTCTTCAATCATATTAAAATCACCCCCAAAAATATAGGGGATATATTTAAGGTTAGAGGCCATCTAGTACCACATATCTACTTTTTGATTATAGTCATTGGGGGTATAAATATTATATATGCCAAACAACATGTTGTTAATATGGAGAGTCACTCATACAACATGATTAAAATTTTGAGACTCCATGTTCAATAATACAATCCTTCCATATCGGGTTAATTAGGATAAAATAACCTCCTTTGCCTATGTTGAAAAATGAAAAAGTGAACCAAGTTTGGCTAGATAAAATTTAGAGTTGAGGAGAACATGAAGCTGGTAGCTATAACTTCTTATAATATCAAGAAGTCCATATCATGTCTAGCATTTCTAAACTATCTAACAATAGGCTTCCTATCAAGGGTTTCCAATCGCCTAACATTCTAACTTAAAATATACATAAAAACTATATATTTTTATCCATAGTAGGGGAATTACTCCCTCCTTTACTTTGATATAGCCTATTGAAACATTTTATAACATGGTTTTCTTTTTCTTTTATTTGATAGATCCATCTCATGGCTCTTGAGTAGAATCCTTAATATTTTTTTAACATCCTTATCCATTTGGAAATTATTTAGGCTAAGGGCATATACTTGTGTTTAAAACCTCTTTCCTAACCCTTTGGACTTTTAGTTTTCTCCAAAACTTGGGTAATAGTTGGTCACCATATATAACTCCCCAACCTTGGATTAAAAAAGAGAACAGAGAGAAATAATCACTAGAGGAGACTTGAGATGAGTAATATACTCTATTAACTAATTAGGAAGGCAAATGATGTTGTTATTAGAGGTTTGATCAATAATTAGAGCATTTCCATCTGACTCTCTAGTCAGCTTCCCTTTCAAGAAGGGAATGAAATCCACCATGAGTTCATCTTGAACCCCAAAAGAGGGTTGATCAAAAATAGGAAGGTCTAACTTAATGATTATCTCATGGAGTGTGGGAATTTCTTTCTCAATATTTAGCATAGAAGTAGAATTCAAATTGGTGTCCTTGGTCAGCCTAAACTAACTAATACCTTTTATACTATGGTAATCATCATAATTTTGTGGTTTTTGTAATTAATTCTTACCCTTGTCTATAATTAGGGATGTTCTATCTTACAAGGGTTCATTGTCAAATAAAGGGTTATTATCAAGATGTAACTTCTCAAACCCAATTGGGTTAAGATAAACTAGTCCCTTTTCACTATTAAATTTAGGGCTCAATTTTGAGGCCTTATCCTAATCTTTAGCAAAACTAGTGCAATCTTTCCTTAAATGACCATATATTTTATAAAATAAACAAGCATTGAGACCTCCTTAGCCCTTTCATAGGGAAGATACAAGTACAACTATGAATATTAAAATTAAAGGTTCTAGGAAATAAGTCAAACAAAGTTAGGGAAATTAAAAGACTAGCATTCATGTGGGCCAAGGAGTGCCTAGTGTCTTGAATTCTAAGCACTTCACCAAAGGATTTAAGTACCTTAGGCAAAAAATTGCATAGTTATAGAGGAATATTTTATATGTTGACCCATATGGGTGAAGTCTTAAAAAAAGGTATTTAGAATCCAAGCTTAGGTCCCATGACACATCTTTAAAAAGAGACACAGACCCACATTCCATAATGGTTTGTTGATAACTCTTCTCTACATATTTCAATTTTTGAAGGTAACCAAAAAATTACCCTTATGGAATATTCTACAAAATTTCACGTATATCCTCATTTTCTTTCCCTAGATAGTATTTAATCAATTATCAAAAAAAATCTGAGAAGGAAGAGAATTTTTGTTAAGAGAGACAAAAAAATACCAACATTTTTTATTCTAGCTTCTTCATTCAATAAATATTTTTCCATGGAGAGTTTACAATTAAGGAAGAGAATTTTGGAAGATCTAGAAAACTCACCAGTTTATCCCACACATTCCTTTCTTAGTCCATCCTCAACAGATTTGACATGGCAAACCATGAATTTCACTCCCTCAATTTTTTTAGTAGCCTCTTCTTAGCACAGGATGTTGGAGAATTATTTGTTAACTTCCTCCATAGACACCTTTCTCATTATGAACAATCCTCACCATCACTTTATCCAAGGCTAGCCTTATGAAAATCTAGAGCATGATTCTTTCCATTATTATCCCATTCAACATTACTCCCCACATGATTGAGGTTTTTTTGCCCACTATCATCCATACCCAAGTAATTAATTTAGCCACTTTCTTTTTCTAAAAAGAGAGGGAGGGAAGGGTGGGATATAATAGTTTAGGGGACATGGCACAAGCCATGAGACATGGCCCAAATTCCTAGTCAAGGACAGCTCACACCATATAAAAAATAAAAATAAACAAAACAAAATAAATGCAAATAATAAAAAAAAAGCCTTGTAATTATGACCATAAAAACAAACATGCAAAGAAAATCATATGATAAGATGCCACCTAACCAACTTGATATAACCAAGTAAGAATAAGGATACAAAGATAAGTAAAGTTAAAGGAAAACTTGAATCAACATCAATTGAGGGTGACCTTTAGACTCCCCATTATAGAGATCCAAACTTCCTTAGAATGTCATCACACTCCATTCCCTCAAATTTATTGTATTTCAAAATTGGATGTGTGATTATTATACTAAGGAATGCATGTGACATTATAATATCAAAATTGATAATACTAATGAAATAAATTTCATAAATTGTCTTCAAGATGAAAGAAAATGATATTTTTAAATATGTATTATATTTCACAATAAAATGTGATTAGTATACTAAGGAATGCATGTAACATTAAAATATCAAAACATATCAAAATGTAGCCAATGTTTTCATTAAAGAGATGAAATGCTTTTAAATGTGATAGATTTATATTGTTAGTGATAAACCTATCTATGAAAGCTTCTTAAAAAAATTGAAATAAATGTAGACCCACTAAGTAAATCATGGAAGCATGATAAACATTCTCTAATCAATCTCTTAGAAAATAAGTGTTAAGTCATATTAAACTATGATTTTCATGATTTTTTATTTAAAAAAGAAGTGTTGAAGTGCACACAAAGGTCTTTATAATGATCAAATAACTCAAATTCTATATAGATTTAGTATAACAAGTCATGTAGGAGAGGCATATCAAAAATATCTCTAAAAATAAGATTTAAAAGTGTAACATTAAAATTAAACTTAAGGTATATCAAAAATATCTCTAAAAATGAGATTTGAAGGTATAACATTTAAACTAAACCTAAGTTATATCAAAAATATCTCTAGAAATAAGATTTGAAGGCTAACATTAAAATTAAACCTAACATCAGAAGACTCTAAATGAAGGAAGGAATAAATTACACACTTTACTTGAAATGAAGGAAATAATACATTACACATTTGCCTTGAAGGAAAAAATTACACACTTGCTTTGAAGAATAAATTACACACTTTCCTTTATAAGTTATTTATAAAATGCATTATGATCATTATCTCAAGCACACGCATCAATATCTAGATGAGAATAAAAATATATGATAACTACTATGTCTAAAAAAAAATTAGGAGAGTTGTCAGTGATGTCATGGAGGTATCCTAGTGAGTGGATGAAGTGATTTGATATCCTAAGTAACAATGACAAAGTGTGCAATGTGCTTATCCTAGTGTGTTTAAAGGAGACCTGGTTGATCTTTAGTTTTGGCATGATTAAAGATGTTTAAGGATGAGTATGGTGATTGGATCATGTTCAAATATTCCCTAAGATGTTATATATGATTTGAGATCTTATGTGCATAAGTGGAATTCATTCGGTAGTTCATAGTTTTCATCTAGATAGTTTGGGTCTAGTGGCAAAAAAATTGAGTAGGTAGTTTGATGACATCACCATTTCCATGTGTAGACTAGTCAAGGGGAGTTGGTCATATGGTTTTAATCAAATTTGTACCTATTTACTATGCACTAAATTTTAGGTCATGAGATGTCATGCAAAAAAATATATGTATGTACAAAGTTGGGCTCTAATGCATTTTGACAGTGTTTTCTAAGTTCAAAAAAAGCTAAGTAGCTTGTTGGCATCATAGGTCACATGTGTGGGCATTATATGATAAGGCGATCATATGGATTTGTTTAGTTTTGATCCTTATTTATTTGTGATAAATTATAGATCATGTATTGAAGCATGGAAAAAGTTATGCATGTTTAAAGTTGGTCTCCTAGACAAGTTCTTAGCATAGTTGGCTCTGTGATAGAAGATTTCGAGAAGGCATTTTAATGGTGATATATCTCACATATCTGAAGTTTTCAGAATTAGTTTAACATATTTTTGGATTCTCCTATATGAGGATATCATATGATCCAAATTATATACATGAGAGTAAGCGCAGAAGAAGTTATTGAGGTGCAAAGTTAGCCTTCCAAGCATATTTCAATGGTTCCCATACTTGGTGATTTCTACACATGTTGAATTTCAAGCAAGATCGACAGAGCGCATTTACTCCAAGAACTCAAGAAGCAATGAGATGAGGATAGGTGTATGATGTTTATTAATTGAGAAAAGTTATAGGATAAGGATCTAACGGTGAGCAGGTGTTCATACAAATTGATTAAATGATGAGCATTGATAGTTAAAGACCTGGTTGATCCATGGAGATCAATGCAGTACATTGAGTCAAAGTTTCTAGATTGTATGAGATGAGGTCAACTATCAAATGTTTAATGTTTGAGAATTTTCACCTATGAATTAAATTTTTAACAGGATTGATGGTTTGAGATTGATCCAAAGCTGAGAGGACATGAGATGTGATAAAAGTAGTCAAAGTTTAACTATGATCATTTGCATTTGAATATTTGAATTTTGCAAAGGAAAATACCAGTGTCTATTTTTTGGACCATAACTTTCACTCTAGATAGAATTCTCTCATGTATTAAAAATTAAAGTGGTAAAGGACTCCAAGGCACATCTATCAATATGGATTGAAGATAAAGAACTGTGTAAAAACAAAGATATTGAGCTTCAAAGTTGATTGTGTTCATGGATAGACTATAAGTGACCTATGAAGATTGTTTGAACTCATTTTGATATTGTTTTGACATATCTTGATTAATTAGCTATTGGAGAGTGTTGTATAATCCATGAGAATGATCTGCATGCATTTTGAATGTTTGATCAATCATATGCAGTATGAATAAAGGTTTTGAAGTTGATTGTGTTTTTATTCATAATGATTGTGTGTACAGATAAGTGTTTGAGCTAAATGGTATTTAGAAAAAGAGTGATTTGGCAAAAGTTATGGATATGGACACTTAAATGGACCTATAGATCATTTATAATGGTTTCATACTATTGGAAAGCATTCTTGTGCTCTTATTATGCTTAGATATGTGTCAAAGAGTTGAATGGGTCTCCATATGACCTAAAAGTGACTTAGGCCTATTTTAAAGTGGATTGTGCTTAAGTGTAACCCATGTGAGATGCCTTAATGGTGAAGGAATGTTTTATGGCTGATAAGGAAATATTGTGATCCTATTAATTCATGATTGTTCTATATATAATGAAACCATATGTTCTGGTTTCTAAACTTTGAGTGGAAGATTTGCAAGCAAGATGTTTTTGGTTGAGTTAAAGAGACTAGTATGTGAGAGAGTTGGAGAGAAAAGGAACTTAGAGGAGAGTGAGAGTGCCTAGTTATTAGATTAATGAACAAAGGTGATTAAGGATTATGTGTATGATATTTAGGTCATGTTTTTGATGATAGTATAGTGTTCTTGTAGTTTGAAGTTGTGGGAAGAGATATGAGTGTGCATATGAGGACTATTTGAGTGAATAATGAGAGAGATTGTGGCATGCCTATGTGAGAGACCTTTATGATTCAGAGAGAGTTTGTTCATTTGTCAAATAATCATAAGTCCATCATCAAGTATTGAAAACATCAGTTCTAAGGTGGAAGTGTTCATCTCAAGGAAGGTTTAAAGGACTTGATCTTACTTAGGGGTAGTTGCTTATTGTGAAATATGGTTTCACTAAAGACCTTGTGTTATAAGTAATTAATCAAGGTTGTAATTCAAAATAACTTGATTGAATAGGTGGTCAGAAGGAATTTATCATCTTAGGGGTAGGTGTTCCTTGTGGAACTATTATTTCACTAAAGGCCTTAGGTCAAAAGGACTTGACCAAGGTTCTTGATTAGGACTTGAACAATCTCTTGTTTGTGATCATCTTATAGGATAGTAGTCCATGTGTTTATAGGATTGAGAGTGGGTTTTGTTCCCCAATAGGGTTTCCCATGTAGATATTATTTTATGTATGTGATCTTGCATTATGTTCATTATTCATTGCTATGAATGATCTATAAGCTTCATGAATGATTATATTGAATGCTTAAGTATTTGCAAGGGTTTGAAAATTGAATTGGATTGTTTGACACGACTGATTCACCACCCCCTTCTTAGTGGATTTTAGCTCTAAAAATTGGTATCATAGCAAGATATTTTGGTAAAATATTGATATCTTGAAGGTGATCCAAGGTAAAATGGCTAGTCAGAATGTGCAAGGTGGTTTCTCTACTAAGAAAGCACTAATGTTCAATGGATCTAATTATGCATTTTGGAGTGCTAGGATGAAGACATAAATTGTGTACTTAGGTTTGATGTATGTAAATCTATCTTGGATGGTTATGTTGCTCTTTCCATTCTTTAGTGTTGAAAATAAGAAGCTATTTGAGAATAACTCTAAGGCAATGAATGCCATCACTTGTGGTCTTACACAAACTGACTTCACTAAAGTAATTCATTGTACATCTACCAAGGAAATATGGGATAAATTTTTGACTATTTTTGAATGAGATTCAAAGGTTAAGTTGGTAAATTTGTAGACTCATTGAAGAAAATTTGAGAGGCTCAAAATGAAAGAAGATTATGTGGCATCCTTTCTATAGAGATTTGATGAGATTTTAAACACCATCAAAGGTCATAGAGAGAAATTTGAAGAGGCTATTTTATTTCAAAAGGTGTTAAGGTCTCTATCCCTTAAATTTGATCCAAAAGTATCTACTATAGAATAAATTCATGATCTTACTTAGTTGAAGATGGATCAATTTCATGGCACCCTTATTGTATATGAGATAAGAGTAAATGATGATATACCACAAAAAAAGGAAGTAAAATTCAAAATAGAGATAAAGCCAAAAAGGGAGTTCCAAGGTAAGAAACCCAAAGAAGATGACATTTTTGATATTGATGAGGTTGAACTAACTACTTTTTTTACAAAGAAATTGAAAATAGGTAGGACATTTTGCTAATAAGTTCCCTCATAAGTACAAGAAGGATATTGGTGAAGAACATGATCAACGTCATGATGATGGAAAGAGATCGTTTAGGTATAATAAAATCAAAAATGGATTCAAAAGGTTTGATAACAAGAAGTAGTCCAAAGATAAGAAGAGTATGTACACCAAAGAAGATTACAACTCATTAGATGAGAGTGAAGATAATGACTTAGAATATGATCATGAAGATGATGGTACTACTAAAGATGAAGCTCTATTCATGGATAAGGAATCAATTTGCTCACAACAAAAGGAATCTACTTGGAGTGAATCAAATGATGATGGAGATGAGGTGGACTATGAGACTACATTGACAAATACTCATGAAGAATTGAAGATTTAAAAGATCAATAAGAAGATTAAATCTAAACTAAAGGACTTTGAGGAGAAATTCAATGTGTTTGAGGAAAGAATGGATGAAGATGCTAAATAGCATGAAGATATGGTCAAGCATCTTAGTTGTCAATTGGAAGTCATGTCTGCAAGCCTAAAAGTTAAAGAAGATGAATGTACAAGGTATGTAACTGAAAATGAGTCATTAAAATCTATTTTAGATAAGATGTCTAGTAAGGTAATGTCATTTGTAAGATATGAAAAGAAATAAAGTGATCTAGACAACATTTTAAATGATCAAAAGCATGCAAGTGATAAGATTGGTCTTGGATACAAAGAAGAATCAGAGACTTCAACTCAAGACAAGATGAATACTAGTGTGAACAAGGATAATCAGCTTTTGAAGACAAATAATTAAATAAATAATGAAGGTGATAGTATAATGAATAAAAAATAGATCAAATAACCAAATATCATGAGGTATGCAAATTTCAATGATTTCTATTATACTTGTAATTAGTTTGGGCATAGAGCTAGAGAATGTAGAAGACCTGTTAAGAATGAATTTGCATGGGACTATGATGGGATTCATTAGCCAAAAGTTGTAAGCAAGGTTGAGTGTTTCAACTATCATGATGTGGGACACTTTGTAAAACATTTTCCATTTAAGGTAAGACAAGCTGAGTTTCCCTCAAGAGATATTGATTTCTATAGTTTTTATGAATTAGAACACATTGAAATATTTTGTCCAAATCTAGTAAGATAGAATAATATTCTTGAAAAAATTACATTGTGCTTCAACTATGAACAAAGAGGTCACATTGCTAGGTTCTACAAGTAGAGGCCTACAAGTCAGAATCAATTTATCAGGCTCCAATAATGCAAGGAAGAAGGCAAGTTAACTCAAGAAAACTAAAGGTGATAAGTATGAATCATGATGAGTCAGTAGATCCAAGTAATTGTTTTGTTATGGTGTATAATTATTCAAAATTTGAAGAGTCCCAAGAGGTCTCATTATATGCTCATGTTGAGAATTAAGAAACTAAGCTCAAGGGCAAAAACAAGGTACTGGTTGAGGCTAGTTCTAAGGTAAGTATGGATCCAAGTGAATATCCTATTATTGTTGAGTAAGATTCATGTAAAGAACATAAATTATTTGTACCTTTCAATGAGATTCCAAGATACAAGGAATATTCTACAAATGAAAAGATATGTCATGATTTTATATTGTCTCCATGTATTGATAATCCAATCATAGAAGAAAAACAGAATGTTGTAGTAGTTGAGGAAGTTGTTTCTCTAAAGTCAAAGAAGAAGAAGAAGAAGAACTATAAGTATCATTTAAGCAAGGAAGAGAAGGAATATGAAGATTTTTTTTTGTTTTAGAGAATTGAGGTATAGAGGATGTCTCTATATATGATTCTTAAGAGACTCCTTTCAAATAGAGAAGCAAGTCTTGTTGTGGTGTTTTTCATTTCAAACATTCTATAGGGTCAGATTGAAGGTTCCCAAATGGTAAAGGAGGATTTGTGATTTTTCAAGGTAATCTTTTTGCATATAAAGGTCTATTAACCTTATTTTAGAATTCTCTAGGTGGTTTTGTGAGTTGAATGTATGTGGAACTCAAATTGATGATTTTTGTTTGCTCTCAAGTTTCCTAGTTTGTGCTTATGAAGTATGAAGGAAGTATGAAGTTCCTAAAATGGGTTATAGGAATTCAAGGTTCCCAATGGTGTGGAAGCTCAAATATTAGTCTAAAAGTGTGTAATGGTTGTCTCCAGGTGTACTATGAATTTCAGAGGTAAACATTAATTGGAAGGTGTTGTGTTGACTTTGTTTGTTTTTAAGATTCTAGGGTTTTAGGCTCTAATAAAAAATTCGTATGATTTGTGAGTTGAGGTCTTAGGCTTCTTAATATGTTGAATGGGACAAATGGGTTGTCAAATCAAGATCCATAGAGTTTTTAAGTTTTTGGGCTTTGCTAGAAAAGTGGTCTAATTTATGATTTGAGTTATGAGGCTTCTTAATATGTTTAATGGGAAAAATGGGTTGTCAAATAAATCTCTATATATTTTTTAAGGTTTGTGGTTCTCAAGTTATTTAATTTTTTGTCAAATTGGAGTCCTAATTGGGCAGTATGTTTGTAAAGGAAGTATGTTTTAGAGGATGATCTAGGTGTTTAAAATTGGTGTGATTAAGGTGGCATATAAGAGTTATCTAGATATGAAGTTTCAAGAGTGGAATGTGTGTCTAGTGAAAGTTGTGGGCTATACAAGTTATAGGTAGGGCTACAAGGAGACTAGATAGGCCTAGTGTGAAGAAATGTGTTTTTTTTTTAATTTTCTCCAAAATATTAAAGCATGAATATTTTAATGTGATTTATCAATTTTTTTTATAACATGTTTCCTATTTGATGAGTGGTATTATTCTCTTTTGGTGGTTATGGAAGTGTCTTGAGAGAGAAAGCTAGTAAGCCTGTGTGGTGATTCTTCATGGTGTGTGGAGATCTAAAGATGGTCAAATGATGCAATGACTCATAGGTCTTAGTGGGATTCCATATTATATGTTTCTTTTTTAGTTCCATTATATTTTAGTATTTTGTGTGTTCTTTCTTCTTTTGTTGTAGTGCTTGGTTGAAGAGAGTGTTGACATGGAGCAAGAGGAAGTTGTCAAGACAAGGAAAAGTAGGATCAAGGTAAGGGGGAGTTTGTATCATTTTTATAAGATGGTCCTTTCTTATTTATGGTCTTTTTATGTCTTCAATATCAGTTGGTTCCCACTTTTTCACTGTGTCAAAGGGGGAGAAAGTTTATGTTGTGGGAGTGCTTGAAGAGAGAGAAGGTGAGCTGTATATTGCTATATATGATGTTTGTTGATATCAATGAAAAAGGGAAAGATTGTTGGATATTTTTTAGTGATATCATGGTGATTTATTGAAGGTGTCTTGTTGAGTGGATAAATTTCTTTGATAGCCCAAGTAACAATGACAAAGTGTGGAATGTGTTTATCCTAGTGTGCTTAAAAGAGGCTTGGTTGATCTTCAGTTTTGGCATGATTAAATATAATTAGGGATGAGCATGGTGATTTTATAATTTTAAATAGGTCCCTAAGATTTTATATATTCTTTTAGAGCTTGTGTGCATAATTGTAATTCATTTATTAGTTCATAGTTTTCATCTAGACAATTTAGGTCTAATGGCATAAAATTTGAGTAGGCAGTTTACTGGAGTCACCATTGCCATGTGTGGATGAGTCAGGTGGAGTTGGTCATATGGTTTTCATTAAATTTTTACCTAGTTTCTATGTGCTAGGTCATGTTATGTAGTATGAAAAAATATATGCATGTGCAAAGTTAGGCACCTAGGCATTTTGATAGTGTTTTCTATGTTCAAAGAATCCATATATAGGGGGAATCATACATGGTATGATGTATCTCACTTATATTTTTATATATGGTAATTGGTGTAAATTCTACATCAAAATCCATGTTTTAGACATCGGTAATTGGGGGTAATGTACATGGCACATTTGTTTCTTTTCTTTCCTAGTTCAGCATTATCTAGACATTATCAATAGTTGCATGCCTTAATCCATCTACAAGTGGTTGGCATCATTTTAGTTTTGATTTCATACAAGCTTAATATCCATCTTTCAGGATGGATCCTGAAGTCTATGAATGTATTTTGATCTAATAATGTTGGCATGGATAGTCTAATGTATGCTAGAAACTAGGCCACTCTTGCCCATTCTAAAAGATGGAGATTAAGCTTGTATGAAATCAAAACTAAAATTATGCCAACCACTTGTAGATGGATTAAGGCATGCAACTATTGATAATGTCTAGATAATGCTGAACTAGGAAAGAAAAGAAACAAATGTGCCATGTACATTACCCCCAATTACCAATGTCTAGAACATGGATTTTGATCTAGAATTTACACCAACTACCATATATAAAACTATAAGTGAGATACATCATACCATGTATGATTCCCCCTATATATGAACTTAGATTAATATCCACCCCCAAAAGCACTCCTCCCAATTTTACCTTTACAACCAACGCCAAGTGCATGAAGTTGCTCATTCTTTCCTTACTAAGTAAAAATGGAAGAAAACAAGTTGCAGATGAAAACTTTTTCATTTTTATTAAAAAATAGGAAATGAAATGGATGATGGGAGGTGAATATTTACTCTTCCCATGTTTTTGGCTGATGATAGACTTGAAATAATAATAATAATAATAAGTTATTTATTACCACGAGGTGAAAACCTCATGGAAATAAATAATCCTATTATATTTTCCTTCATGGTTTTTACCTTATGGTGAATAACAACTTGATATCTTGACATTTGTGACATATTTGATTTATTAAAAGGCTTGTGAAGACTTTTTTGAGAAGAAGTATATATCCTAGATCCTATGCATCCATCATAATGGGACTCTCTCCAAAAATGGTAAGATGTAAGATACATAAACATCTTCTAGTGTGACAGTCAATTCACATGTCAACAAATAGAAAGTTCATGTATTAGGATTCTATAGTTCTACCATTGTAGTCATAAAATGAATATTATTTATAATTTGGACCACTACTGAGTAAATAGTTTGTTGACATCATATCTCACTTGTGTAGACATTCTAGGAGAAGGTGATCTGATGGATTTGTTTTTTTTGAGCCTATCTTATTTACACTAAATTTTAGATCATACACTGAAGCACAACAAAAGTTATGCATGTTCAAAGTTGGTCTCCCAAACAATTTTTTAGCAAAGTTGGCTCTGTGACAAAAGATTTTGAGAACGCATTTTAATGGTGATATATCTCACACATGTGAAGGTTTCATGAGTAGTTTGACATATGGTTAGATTATCTTATATGAGGAGATCATATGGTCCAAATTTGAGATCATGTGAGTAAGCATAGAAGAAGTGATTGAGGTGAAAAGTTGGCCTTCCAAGTGTATTTCAATGGTTCCCAGTCATTTTTTCACATGTTAAAGTTTGCGCAAGATCGACGGAGCATGTTTGATCCAAGAAGTTAGGAATTAGTGAGATGAGGATAGGATCATGATGCTTAATGACTAATAAAATGTACAAGATAAGGATATAATAGTGAATGAGTGTTCATATAAATTAATCAAATGGTGAGCATTGATAGTTAAATCCTTAGTTGATCCACAGAGATCGATGGAGTACATTGAGTCAAATTTTTAATATTGCGTGAGATGAGGTCAGCTATCAGATGTTTAATATTTTAACATTGGTCCCTATGCACTAAATTTCAAATAATATCGATGGTGTGAGGTTGATCCAAAGATGATAGCACATGAGATGTGATAAAAGTAGTCAAAGTTTAACTATGACCGCTTGCATTTGAATATTTGAATTTTCCAAAGGAAAAGACCATTGTCTAGTTTTTGGACCATAACTTTCAATCTAGATAGAATTTGCTCATGTAGTAATAATAAAAGTGTTAGAGGACTCCAAGGTTCATCTAGAAATATGAATTTAAAGATCTAGAAGTGTGTATAGATAAAGATATTGAGCTTCAAAGTTGACTATGTGTTCATGCATAGATTATAAGTGACCCAAGAAGATTTCTTGAGCTTGTTTTGATATTGTTTCAATATATCTTGATAAATTAGTTATTGGGGAGTGTTTTAGAATCCATGAGGATGATCTAAGTGAATTTTGAATGTTTGACCAATCATATGAATTATGAGTGAAGGTTTTGAAGTTGACAATGTTTTCATTCATAATGATTGTATGTACAAAGAAGTGTTTGAGCTAATTGGGATTTAGAAAAAAAGTGTTTTAATGACTGTGATGGATATGGACACATAAAGGGGACCTATAAATCATGTATAATGGGTCCATGCTTTTGGAAAGTGTTCTTGTGTTCTTATTATGCTCAAAGATGTGTCAAAGAGTTGAATGGGTCTCCATATAACCTAAAAGTGACTTGGGCCTATTTGAAAGTAGATTGTGCTTAAGTGTGACCCATGTGAAATGTGTTAAGGGTGAAGGCATGTTTTATGGCTGAAAAGAAAATATTATGATTTTTTTAAATTCATGATTGCTCTATATACAGTGAAGCCATATGTGTTGGTTTCTAGACTTTGAGTGGATGATTTGTAAGTAAGAGGTTTTTGGATGAGTTGAAGAGACTGGTATGTGAGAGAGTTAGAGAGAAAAGGAGAGTGAGAGTGCCCAACTATTAGGTTGATGATCAAAGATGATAAAGGACTATGTGTATGATCTATAGGTCATGTTTTTTTATGGCAGTATAGTGTTCTTGTAGTTTAAATTTATGTAAAGAGATCTGAGTGAAGAAGGGGAGATATTGTGACATGCCTATGAGAGAGGCTTGTATGAATTAGAGAAAGAGTTTATTTAATTGTCAGATAATTAGAGGTCCATCATCAGTTGTTGAAGACATTAATTCTAAGGTGAAAGTGTTCATCTCAAGGAGGGTCTAAAGAACTTGATCTTTCTTAGAGGTAGTTACTCCTTATGAAACAAGGTTTCACTAAAAACCTTTGGTTAGAAAGACTTAATCAAGGTTATATGTCAAAATAACTTGACCAAACAGGTGGTCAAAAGGACTTGATCCTCTTAGAAGTAGGTGTTCTTTGTAGAAATGTTGTTTCACTAAAAGCCTTAGGTCATAAAGACTTGACCAATGTACCTGATCAAAAGGACTTGATCAGACTCTTATTTATGATCATCTTATAAGATATTAATCCATGTGTTTGTAAGTTTGAGTGTAGTTTTTACTCCCCAATAGGGTTTCCAACGTAGATCTTATGTTGTATATGTGATATTACATTATGTTCATTATTCACTGCTATGAATGATTTGTATGCTTCATAAATGATTGTCTTAAATGCTTAAGTATTTGCAAAGATTTATAAATTGAATTGGATTCTTTGCCACCTTGATTCTCTCCCTTGTTAATGAATTGTACCTCTAACAATTTTATATTATTCAGAGAAATAAATATCTACATTTTCATTATTTTAAGAAAAAAATCTTATATTACTATCACATTTTAAATTTGACATCATTTATAAACTGTTCATTCATATTACAATAATTTATATTACAAATTCGCACCACAAGAATCCATATTACAATTTCACATTATAAGAATCCATATTATAATAGGTAATCATTCACATCACAAGAATCCTTATTGCAAAGATAAGTCATGAAATAGGCAAAATCACAAAACAATGGAACAAAAAAGATTTTTTACATTTTCAATTATTCTATATATATTAGAATAGAAATTCATGAAATAAAATAGGCAAGATCACCAAATAATAGAATAAGAAATATCTACATTTGAATTTTTTCTTGGTAGGCAAGATCAAGAAACAATGAGAAAAAGAAAGATATTTTACATTTTTATTATTTTAAGAGAGAAAAATAATTTGCAATACAAAAACCCATATCACAATAAGAAATAATTCACATCACAAGCATCAACTTTATATCGCCAAAAAAAAAAAAAAAAACTCTTCTACATTAATATTATTTTAATGAAAAAAATTCACATCACAATAATTCATGTATTACAATAAACAAAAATTTATATTTACAATAGACAAAACTTCATAAAAAACCACAAAACAAAAATATATATTACAATAAAAATAAAAAGTCATTAAATAAGGTAGGGAAGATCATCAAACAATGGGAAAAAAAATATTTTAATAAAAAGGAGAAAAAATCACATTACAAAAATTTATATTACAATAAGTAAGAAGATCTTTAATAAAAGGGGAGAAAAATCACATCACAAAAATTTATATTACAATAAGTAAGAACTCACATTAGAGGAATCATCTTTTGTATTTACATTATTTCAAAAAAATAAAGATATTTTACATTTATATTATTTTAAATAAGATAATAATTCACGTCACAAGAATCTGAATTACAATAAGAAGTCATAAAGTAAAAAAGAGGATCTTGTATCTTATCACATCTTAAATTCAATATTTTAAATTTTAATTTTTTCTTAAAAAAAAAAGATTTTGTATGCTATCACATTTTAAATTCAATATTATTTATCACATTTTAAATTCAATATTATTTATAAATTGGTCATTCACATAAGAAAAATTCATATTACAATAAAAAATCATAAATAAAAATTCACACCACAAAAATCCATATTACAATAAAATGTCACGAAATAAAGTAGACAATAATTTATGAAAGATCTTGTATATTATTGCAAATATTAAATTAAAGATCATTTATGAATTTTTCATTCACATAATAATAATAATAATTTTAAAAAAAAAAATCCATATTACAATAAAATGTCACAAAATAAATTAGACAATAATTTATAAAATAAGGATTTTATATAAATTAAAAATCATTTATAAATTTTTCATTGACATTACATAAATATATATTATAATAAAAAATTGAAATAAAAAAATCATGAAATGAATTAGATAAAAATTCACATCACAAAAATCTATGTTAGAATAAACAAAAATCCATAATAAAATAAAATGTCACAAAGTAAAGTAAAGTAGGTAATAATTTATAAAAGAAGGATTTTATATATTATTGAAGATCTTAAATTAAAAATCATTTATAAATTTTTCATTAAAATTAAAAAAGTTTTCATTAAAATTAAAAAATATATATTACAATAAAAAGTCAAAGTAATAAGTCATGAAAAAAAGTTTGCAAGAATTCACATTACAAATTTCATATTATAATAAAAAGTCATGAAATAAGATGGATAAGATTGAAATAAAAATTTACATTACAAATCGTCATGAAGTAAGGTAGATAATATTACAAAACAATAGAAGACGTAAAAATTACAATAAAAATTAATAAAATAAAACCATAAAATAAGTTAGACATGATTACAAAAGAATAAAACAAGTAAAGAGAAAATAAAAGGAAAATCCATATTACAAATAAAAGGAAAATCCATATTACAATAGGAAGCCAGGAAGTCATGAAGTAAAGGAAGTAAAATAGACAAGATTAGAAATCAATGGAGAAAAATAGAAAGAAACTATAGTTATTAAGAATTAAAAATTACGCATTTAGTAATAGAATTGAAATAAATAAGCACTATTAGGATTATTAATAACTTATAATAAGAAGTCATAAAATAAGGGAAGTAAAATAAATAAAATAATGAAAAAAAAAAAAAAAAACCATAACTAGTATAAATTAAGAAATTAATTATTTTTAATCGCTTAAAAATAGAATTGAAATAAATAAACGCTATTAAAATGATTATATAAGTTAGTAATAAGTTACAAGAAGTCATAAAATAAGGGAAATAAGATAGACAAGATTACAAAATAATGGGATAATGGAAAAAAGTGAAGAGAAACCTTAAAAATTAGATATAAAAATGTGAATGAAAATAAACAAATAACATTCTAGAAAAAACATGAAACCAAAATAGGAGATGAAACCACCAATAATGACTTAGAATTAAATTCACATAAATTTGAAAAGCGAAAGAGGAAATGAAACCACGAATAATAACTAAAATTAAATTTACATAAATTTAAAGGAGATGAAACCATGAATAATTAGAATCGAGAATTAAATTAAATAAATTTAAAAATTGAATGTAAATTTGAAAATTAGATATGAAAATATGAATAAAAATAAACCAACATCATAAAAAATACTCTTGGAAAATTAGATATGAAAATATAAATAAAAATAAAAATAAACAAAAACCCACATTGTAGAGGAGGAGGAGATGAAACCTACATTGTAAAGAAAGAGGAGATAAAACCCTGAATAATAACTAAAATAAATTAAATTTAGATAAATTTGAAAAAGAAAAATGAATTAAAAAAAAAATAATAATAACTAAAATAAATTAAATTCAGATAAATTTGAAAAGGAAAAATGAATTAAAAAGGTGAATATTGATAATTAGAATTAAATATTATAGTAGAATTAAATTCACATAAGTTTGAAAATGTGATATAAAAATGTGAAAGAAAATACAGAGGCTAGGGTTAGATACGAGATAAAAATAAAACATCTTAAAATCATATTTAAGAATGTTTAGAAACTGTAAAATCAAATATCAAACTCTAAGGAAAGAAGCTTTAATTATTAAAATCATATCTACGAATGTAAATCTTAAAATTATATTTAAGAATATCTAGAAAATATGTAAATCTTAAAATTATATTTAAGAATATCTAGAAAATTTAAAATGATATTTACAAATATCTATAAAATCAAAAATCAAACTCTAAAAGGAAAGAGAGCATGAAATCAGAGTAAATTTAATAAAAATTAAACTCTAAAATTTAAAATGTCTAGAAAATGGAAAATCAAAAATCAAACTCTAAAAGAAAAGAGGGCATGAAACCAGAGTAAATTGAATAAAAATTACACAGTAAATCGAATTAAAATTACACTCTAGTAGGAAAGAGGGTAGAGGGCATAAAAACAGAGTAAATTATAAGATAAGAAAACAAAGACATCTTAAAATCATATCTACAAATGTAAAATAAAAAATCCAACTCTAAGAGAAAAGAGGTTTCATAAAGAGGGCATGAAACCAGAGTAAATTTGATAATCAAAGCAAATGTCTACAAATTGTAAAATCAAAAATCAAACTCTAAGACGAAAGAGAGCAAGTAAATTTAATAATATTAAAGATTAGATTCACATTAAGAAGATGTAAAATTTAATAATATTTAGAATAAGATTCACAAGCAAGCAGACGTAAATTTTCTAGAATATATATAAAATATGAATGAAAATATTAAGCTGGGGTCAGATCCAATGAGATGTGTGAATGTGAAAATCAGAGCCAAAAATATAAAATTGAAAATCAAAGTTTAAGGAGAAACCTTAGAAGATGTAAGTGTTCTTAAAAGGGTTCATCAAAATATTTTAACAAAATGGTGCACAATCACAAACTACACTGTGCACAGGAGGCACAAGCTAAATCTATGAATTGATAGTAAACTACGACCGACAATCACTAAACTATTGAACAAGCAATGAAATAAACGGAGGCGGCAAGAAAAATCCTTTCACATAATGCTTTACTTTATGGATGGTTGTGGGTTAGGGTAAGGTCTCTTAACCATGTAATTTGTTCAAACATATTTTCCATATGTCAGTAACTTATTATTCCCTGTACAAATTTTACAAACAGAGTCCTTAGGTCAATTCGAAAAAAACAAACATTTCCTGTACATCTATACAACATAAAACCGTCTGCACAGTTGTATGACTATGTAGCGGCTCCGCCAGGGAGAGGACGATCATGAGTGGGGCAGGCACTTTCTCTAACCTCCGACCCTTCAGCCAGACTCACGCCTGATCACCAAGATCAAATCAAATATAAGAAATCGATCCCCACAAAACTAGGTAGCAACATAATTGATAAAAACACTTACTAGCGTAAGCAGCAGGGTCGCGCTCAGTCATGGCCCCGTCCCCTCTCTGCGTTTCTGTGGTGTCCTTTTTCCTACCAAATACTTGGACGCTCTCTTCATACCTCTCTCCGTAGCCCTCCTCTGTTGCCCGCGTGGCGTAGGCGTGCCCAAACGCCTCCTCCATAATATCCCTGTCCACACTCAAATCATGTAGGAATACAGCGAAATTTTAAAAAAGACGCGACTGGCGAGCATAACGTATCATGTCTATACCTGTGACCGGGTCGTGCGCCGTCCTCAGTGTCAGGCTGCTCTCTTCCAGAGGAGGGTGCATGAGCCGAACGCATTGTATTGTACAGCGGATGATAATTATGATACGCACAGATTTGTTCTGAGCAAGGAATGACAATTCTGCCTGTGAATAGTTTTGATCGTATGTCAGCGGGTGCCCCTGCCCTGCACAAGGCTTTTAGAGCAAATGCATGCATCGCTTCTTTTGGGCAATAAAATAGGTGTGTACTCTGATGATCTTATACTAAGTATGTCGCGTACAGAACGTTATGGTGAAGTGAGAGGCTCCTTTCATGCTGAGGTTGCTCATGTCATCGCAATCGCCAGAAATTGCCAGAGAGGTAGTTTGTTGTTAGGACTTGGCTATTGCAGTGTGCACTACGTGTACCATGCGTGAGAAGCCACCGGGTCTGAGTCTCGACCAGACTTTAAAAATGTCGGACTCGGATCAGATTCTGACCGCCTTAAAATTTATCTAAATTCACTGTCGGTGCACAAAACGTTTTATATGTGTTGGTTTCAAGTGCTTACTTGTAAGATTCGGTTCCACGTGGAAATGGGGTTGACTCATGAAACGCCCCCGTTCGGATTTGTCAAATAGCCAATTTTAATGACGGTTTGATCATTTATCTGCCTGCCAATTTATGGCTCAAACAAATTTATAAATTCTCAGTTTTTTTAATATTTTCTTGTGATTTCATGATATTTCAAACAAAGCCCATATATATATGTAAACACGATGGTTGGTCCCTCACCCATGATATTATATTAATATATAGAATTATTTTTAAAAAAAAAAGGGAAAATAAAAATAAAAATCATCAGTGAAGCTTTTTCAAAACATAATTACATAGAGAAATTATTTACAACGATGATCACAACACGTTCAAGTTAGTAAAGGGTGACCAAGCTCAAATAATATAGTATTAAAATTGTTACCTCACTTATGTGACAGAGAGATATTACAAATTAAACGATGAAAAGGTTCTAATAATGATGCACATTTCAATTGTGGATGTTCCATTGATGGACCATATTAATGTGTATATATAGCATGTAGTATCTGATACTTGTTTAACATTTATTTTATAAAATTTAAAGTAACCAATCACATTTTGACAACTGAGATTTAAGTATTGATATTCTAATGCCCCAGTGATTTGTACTCCAAAGATTAAGTTTTGGTAATAGGTTAAAAAAATGCATTTTATGACCTTGCGTAATAAAATGGGTTATATCATAAAATGTATAATGAGTTAGACCTTGAAACCTTATTTATAAGTAGTTAAGACGACATATTAAAATGGGTAAAATTTTCAAAGTGTAATGTGATGTTATGGCACCTTAATTCATTGTCCAAAGTTAAGGTACACCACTATTAGGCCCTTTCCCCTAGCTAACATAAAAAATTAAGGTGAGCAAACCACATGAAAAAGGACTCAAGGTCGTCTACTCCTTGTTTTAATGTAGTTCCATGGGCACACATAACATCCACGACACCATCCTCCAACATTTTGCTCGACCTAACACCTTCACTCCCAACACCACACACATTCATACATTTGTTGTCACCTTCAAACTTGATTTTGACCAAAACCTTGACCATTTTCTTCAACCATTTAGTCACATTCCTCTCCAGCAAAGGGCTAAGTGAAACAATGGGAGACTCTATTTTTCCAAGGCCTAGAGCAAGGAACATTTCCCCATCTAGGAAGTTCCCCCATGCATGAACTGATGCATCTTTTCCAAATGATCCACAAGTATGAAGAAACGACTTCCCAGTTCCCTAAATACCTTCAAGGACATCCCCAATGTTACATACCAAGAAACAACAAAATATGAGGGTTACCAATGTCCGCGATGTTTAAAGCTTTGTCTAAGCCCCATGTAAATTTAGCCCTTACGATTTTTTTATTTTAAAACCTTCACTAGCACTTTGTCCTATGCCAGGTTCAACATATTACTAACAAACACCGATGCTAGTTTGAAATTGACACAACTACATATCTTCATCTCCACATAGTCAAAACCTAAAATATCAAAGATAACTTAAATATCACCCTACTAGATAATTAAGACCTTCTTTAGTTTTCCCTTTACCATACTATTTTGAAATGCTATCTCCCTCTTCTCGGCATACAAGAATAACTACATTGTTGCAAACCCTCATGACATTCCAAATTTGTAGAAGCTTACAAAGATCACACACAATTCCAACTCAAGTCAACATGTAGAAAAATTGAGGAAGAATAAAATGCCCCACCTTACCATTTGCAACTAATAAAGGTACAAGATGGTGATGTTTGAGCCTTGTGAGGCATCAAGGTTCAAATGTGGAACATCATTTCAAAGCATTGATCTCACAGTGTCCAATAACGAATCATTTCCACCACCCAATGATAATTAATTCATTAGATGAATAAGTGAGAGTAAGGGAGGGATAAAGGGAATTGTGCAGAGGTTACCCCTCCCATCGGACCTAACACTCCTCCAAACTAGGGCACTTTTCAACTAAAAATTCCACCAAAATATCCTTGGTTTGTTCAAATCCATGGTCTACAAGATGATCAACCACCTAATTTGCATCTCAGAAATATTGTACCCAACATTCTATTTAACCCTTAATTAAATAAGAGGGGGTATCTAGGGTTAAGAATATAGAAATGAACAATCCCAAAGGTGATAAACAAATATATAGAAGGCTAATTAATTTTCAAACTTAGATAAATAATATTTTGAATTTATAATATTTAGACATGCCAAACAAAAAAAACTATTGATTGATATTGTAATGAACTGAAAACAAGAGTACTTGGTTGGTTTATTGTGCACAAGCATATCTAGGTTGAAACAGGTTTAAAATGGACTAAATTGAGATCTTGGAACAATCATTAGATTCTAGGATTTTTCACTCAATGACCTTGGACATTTGCATCAGATCTGGAAAGTTACATCGATACAAATGTATAATTTGGATGTAGGTATCCTATATGGAATATTGATTAGATCTACATGCGACCAACTAGATCCTTTTAAGTTTTCTGTCACCTTTCATTTGTTGTATACAGATCATGCACACAACTTGTTTATCTTTATCAAATGATCAAACCTTAGCTTATTAATTCTTAGAGTGACTATGGAAAAAAGGGTTAATACGCACATGGTGTCAAGCTACCCTAAGGACCCTTATGTTAATGGGCACTACCTACATTACCAATACTCCAAAAATGGCCTCAGACTTATGTATTTCTCCCATATGTGTTGGATTGTGTAAGGAAATTGCATAGATGATCTACAACAATAAAATTATATATAGCAGAATTAAGAGTAGAATAACCAAATTCATAATAATAATTGGTGAAAGAGCAAAATACTTGAATATTATGATTGAGCCACTTTGAGGGGGCAACCTCCATAATAATGCAAGAAGAACAAAATTCATAATTGGATGTTAAAATACTAACCACTACCTCCTATATATGCTCTACTTAGCCATGGCTATTCCATAGGCCAACCATACTAAGAATATCAAGAAATGCAACAAGCTAATATGAAGGTGTGTAAACCACAAGTTGGCCACACATATCCCTACATGCACTATAGGTTGAGGGCATAGCATGCCCCTCCCATTCAAAACAACATTGTCCTCAATGTTGAATCAAACTAGGATGTTGTTGTAGGAATGCTTCATCCTCCCATGTTGCATCTTCATAATTTAAGTTCATCCATTTGATTAAATAATGCTTAATGGCTCGGGTTTGTAGTTACTTGGTGCACGTGTGAAGGATCTCCTCAAGATCTAGAACAACTCAGACTTCTTCATCTAATTTAAGTAACTCAGTTTGAGTAGAAAATATATGTCTAATTACTTTTTTCAAGAAAGATACATGGAATACCAGATGCATACAAGTGATTGGTGGTAATTCTATCTTGTAAGCCACACTACCAATTTTTTTCAAGATCTGGTAAGGGCCATAATACTTAGGTGATAGCTTATTATCCTTTTTATGTTGTTTTAGAGACATTTGCTTATATGGATGCAAATGCACAAAGATTGAATCACTTATGTAAAAATGTCACTCACTATGGTGTTGATTTACTTGCTACTTCACTCAATTTTGTGTCATTACTAAATTCTCTCATAAACTAACTAACACCTCATATTGATGGTGAATGTTTTCCTCAATAGATCATACCTTAGGATACACTAGAAAAAATGAAGTGATGGATGGGGGTTGATACCCATACAATGCCACAAAGGGAGACATCTTGGAAGAAGTGTGAAAAGAAGTGTTAAACCACCATTCGACAAATGGCAGCTAATGAACTCATTTGTCCTATTTGTCAAAAACAAAACAACAAAGATACCCTTTGAGACATTTTTTGACTACCTCTATTTATCCATTAGATTGAAGATGATAAGATGAACTATGAGCCAATTGGGTACCCAAATATGCAAATAATTCAATCTAAAATTTATTAGTGAATATGCGATCTCGATCACTTACAATGATCTTTATAATGCCTTACAATTTTTGAATTGTATTGAAAAAATAGAAGCTATTGTATTAACAACAAATGGCTATGATAAGGAGAAAAAATGAGCATACTAGGTGAGTCGATCCACAACTACATGATAATATTTTTACCCTCAAACCATGGTAACCTCATTATGAAATCCATGGAAACCTCTTCCCAATGTTGGCTAGGGATGGATAAAGGCTAAAAAAGAGTTGGGATTTTAATGGTTTCACCTTTATTTTGTTGGCATACCATGCATTTAGCCTAATAGTTTTGAACATTCCCTTTGATTCGTTCCCAAAATAAATCTTGTTTGATTATATGATACATTTCCAAAAATCTCGAGTGACCTCCAAGTGGAGAGGCATGAAGTTCCAGAAGAATTTTATATTTGAGGAGAGAATACTTACAAAGGTATAATCTATCTTTATATCATATCCATTCCCATTCCATATAAATTCTTTAGATTCATTAGAACCCTGCTAAATATTGTGAATCAAATCTTTGGTAGCACTATTATTCATCTATTATGATCTTGCTTCTTCTAGTCAATCTACTTGCCACATGGTCATGGTGCATAACAATGCCTCAACTGATTCATCTCACTAAGAGGGGGCATCTTCCACCACATTCTCTTTTCCTTTCTTATATACTATTTCAAAATCATGGCCTAATATTTTAGTCACCTATTATTATTATTGTTCTTCAGATGGCAAGCATTGTTCCAAAAAATATTTTAGGCTATCATGATCAATCTTTACCTAAAAGTGACAACCCATCAAATAATGTCTTCCTTATTTCACTACTTACAAAATAGCCATTATCTCTTTCTCATATGTTGGTTTAAGCCTATTTTTCCCCTTCTGTTAGAGAATGTCAAATGCTAGTGGTCTACCTTCTTGTATGAGTATAACCCCCATGCCATATCATGATGTATCGCACTCCACAACAAAAAGTTTTTTAAATCAAGATTAGCCAAAACTGAAGTTGTGCACATAACCCTTTTCAACTGTTCAAATGCCTTAGTAGTTGAATCAGTCTACTGGAAGGAGTCTTTCTTCAACAAAGAGGTGAGTGGGACTACAATGCTACCATTATTTTATGACAAAACTGTGATAGTAACTAGTTGGCCTCAAAAATCCATAGAGGTTTTTGAGGGTCTTGGGAACCTACCATTCCATCATTGCTTGGATTTTCTTAGGATCAACTTTTAATCCTTCATGTGAAATAATATGACCCAATTACTCCACCTCTTAGACACCAAAAGCACATTTGGAAGGTTTGACATAAATTTGATGTTGTTCCATAACTAAAAACACCTATTTCACATGATTCAAATGGTCTTCCCAATTTTTGTTGTAGACAAAGATATCATAAAAAAACTAATACAAATTTTCTCAAAAATGGCCTAAAAATAGTATTCATCAAACTCTTAAATGTAGATGGTGTATTTGTGATGCTAAAAGGCATGACCATAAATTCATAATGGCCTTCTTGAGTTCTAAAATCTTTTTTATGTATGTTCTCATTGCAAATGTGAATCTGATAATATCTAGAGTGAAAATATAACCTAGTAAAATAAATAGCACCATGTAATTCATCTAGAAAATAATCAATTATTGGAATAGAAAGCTTATCTTTGATGGTGTATTAGTGGTGTTCTCTATAGTCTAGTCCCATCCTCCAACTATCATCCTTCTTCCACACCATGGCCATCAGGGAGGAATATTCACTTTGACTATGTCAGATGATTCCTACCTCCAACATCTATTATAACTTATTTTTAATTTCACTCTTTTGGGCATAGGGATAACTATAGGGTCTGATATTAGGTGGTGTACTTCCTAGAATGAGTCTAATGGCATGATCATGTGTATGACTTGGAGGAAGTCCTTTTGGCATTATGGAATGAGGTGTGACATGGTTGAACCGGTTATGGTTGTGAAAGTAGGGAAGTTACTCCAGTGTTTAGGTGGGATTGGGTGGTTAGAGATGGCATATTTTAGACACTATTTGTAGTTGGGTTACTTGTTGAAGTGGTGGTTTGGGTAATTACGAAGAACATAGTAGAGGAAATTGAAACTAAAGTTGTCTCCATCAAAGAGGTTGGCATACCATAGATTGGGTTACCCATATAATTATGGGTTTATCTCATAGCAAGGTAATGTTGAAGGGTTTCCATATTTCAATCAAGAAATTTAGAAAAATCTTGATCCCCCTCAGGCATAATGGGAATTTGGTTAGGACTAGGATTATGCTCTATATCTAAAGTATGCTCCATGATAGAATTGGAAGTAAGAGGGGAAGGTGGAAGTGGTTATCAGCTTGTGTAATCAACAATAATTTTGAATTAAGATCATGTCAATACCATGCAAGAGGTGGTATAAATATTCTTAATAGTCTATATTTGAAATAGAATAAAGAAAACTACATTTAAATGTAGTGAAATAGGTTATTGTAACTTGCTGTTTTGAGAAAACAAAACTAGACAGTCACCAACATCGGCAGGGACGACTAATATCAATAGGAAAAGATCACTGATGTCAATGGAATAACTAATGTCAATAGGTAAAGTCTATTGATACCAATAGTGTTAACTGATGTCAGTCACTGTGAAATCCTAGAAATGGAAAATCTGATGTTTTTAAAAAAGTAGAGGTTATAAATAGGTAAAATATTGGATGTAAAAGGCATGTGTAAGGAGAATAATACTTAGAAAACTTGAGATTATAGGTTATACAATCTAAGCTTTAGAAATAATATTGATTTTGTGGATCAATATAAAAGCATCCTTACCAACTCAAAAATATAGAAGACAATTGAAAAGGAGAAAAAGAACATGTAGCGAGCAACTATTAAGTGCTAGAGATTAATTTTAATCTTGTGTTGGGTTATTCCTTAATCAAATAGTGAGAGGAGAATTTGGTTATTGAAGGTACTAAAAATTAATCTAGAGCTAGTTTCAGATTTGTTTTGGTGCTTAAGAGGGAATATATGTTAGACTAGGTATGTGGCTTGTTATAAGAGCTTGCTCTCTATAATTCATGAAATTAGAGCCAAGTCAGGCTACTTAGTCAAAATATACCTTCTATTTAGAGATTATACTCCACCATAAAATGGAGTGGGTTCTCTCCTTGGTGGTGAAATCTAAGTAGGATAGCTAGGTAAGGTAAGGTGATCCACCAGGGGATGAAATCTTGATGGGCTTTTTCTTAGGGGAGTTTTATGCTTGTTTATGTGAATGTGATTTGGCTGTGTAACATAGGTGTACTATAATTTATTCAAAATGCTTTTAATTACTTGAGTGAGTTAATATGCAATAAGAAAACTATGAAATGTAGTAAGTTTTAAACCCAAATCTTGAAATGTTGATATTGGAATGAAAACAAAGAGGAAATAGGAATATAATATGAATTTCACTATCTTAATGTGGATGCTACAGGAAGAAACGAAGAGATTTTTTTTTTGTTTGTAAAAGAAAATGATAAATTATTTTTAAAGGTAAGAAAAAAAATCAAGAAGATTTCAATTTTACTGCCTTTTAAATAGAGAAATAAAATATTGAATTTTCTATTTTTAAGAGAAAAAATAAGGAATGAAGTGTAATAAATGAAATTTCACTATAATGCACATATATGAATATTTAAACAAGAAATGAACCTAAGGAAAACTCCAAGGTCACACTGGGCATGCCAAAAATATTTCACTAAATTTTGTCTATTTTGAATTTAAAGGAAAATAGAGAGAAGGATGGGGATAAGTGATTAGAATGAACCTAGATTTGGTTTGTGTGCCATATCCAGATGTTGTGAGTACTCCTCTTTGGCTGGGGAGGACTATCTATAGATTTGAATGCACTACCACAAGATATTTATTATCAAATAAATGAGTGGGTTGCCAAACTACATGCTTGTTCTAGGAAGTGTGAAACTTCCATAGAGATGACAGTCTACTTTTGAGAGGCAAAATAATAATACATAACTAAAATAAAGATAATATTACTATTTTAAACAACCTATTCATAACAGAGAGTGATAGTGTACAAGTGAGGTATTTTTTTGGTGTTCTAGAAGTTATCTAGGTAGGTTTTGAAGAGTTTAGGTAATTGACAATCGCTGACATTGGTAGGTGAGTGACCAATGTCAGTTAAGCTATCAAGATCAGTAGTGAGGTGATTGATGTTAGTTAGGATGTCGATGTTGGTAGGGGAAATAATTATTTAGGAAGTTTTAGAGATCTTTTCTAGGTCTGGGAAATGGTTTGGATCAGGTTAGAGAGGTTGAGAGAATTAGGACAAGGAGTTTATGGCTTGGTTAAGGTTGGTTAGAGGTTTGGTAGCATGTAAGGGGAAATAAGAAAGGAAGCTTTGTAACTCCCTCATGGGGGTGCATTCAGAAGTGGGTAAAGCAATGTAGGGTAGATATAAAGAAATAAAAGAATAAATATTTAAATGACCTACAATATCAATGATATACTTAGCTATGGTGATCACAAAAAAATAAGTGCCAAGTTGATGGTTTTTGTCTGAGAGTCCAAACCTAAATGCTCAAATAGATATAACAAGAGGATGTTATTGGTCCTCAAGAGATCAATTGCTGATGGTGATTGACTTACCTAGGTGATTGTAAGCCTGAATGTCAAAAATAGAATGTTAAGAGCCTAAACAAGAGTAAGAATCAATTTTATTAATTTTTAATGTCCTAATCTAGTGGTTATAGTTTGGCTTATATTGCTGACGTTGGTGATCCTATCGATGTTGGCAGGTATCTCATTGATGTCGGTCATGGGTTGACCAATGTTGGTGGACCTAGAATAGGTAAACCTTTCTATTTTGTCCTATTTTCTATTTCTGTTCATGCCAAGTATGATAGCCATTATAAAATAGTAAAAATAAGAGGTTAAAAAGGAAGTAGTTTTTTAGGAATTTATTTTAGAAGTGGGAATAAGTCTTAGGTAGTTAAGATGAGGGGACCAAGTCTTGAGGCGACTCATTAGAGGAGAATTAGTCATAGGGATAAGTGGCCAGGTAATGTGGTAAGCGTGGTTTTTAATTAACTTAATTAATTATTTTAAATTAATTAAATGTGTGAGAGTTAAAAGTATGGGTTAGGGAGATTGATTGTTATTATTAAAATCGGCCTAGGAGGGGTTTCAACATAGGGAGTTATGCACGTGTATGTGACATAATTTTGGTGTCTACATCATGATCTTAAAATTGAAATCCTTGCTCTCATCAAATGATATTCATGTGACCATTATTAACATTTACATGACCGTAAATTTTAAGCTCAAATGGATTTCCTTTGATCTATCTAAAACTTGACATTTGCATAAACATCTTATGCTTTTTAAACCAACTTTGAAGGCTTGGATCTTGAAGTGAATGAATCATGGAGGGGTCAAATTTGTTAGAGATGTTCTTGGGAATTAGAGGGATGAACCTATTTTATCCACTAGTCTTGAAAGCCTTCTAAGTGAAGATATAAAATGCTCAAGTTGACTAGTCCATATCTACTCCTACATGATGTCCTGGTGATGGTCGAGCTCATTTGGCTAAGTATGGAAAACTTAGTAAAATTTGATTGAGGAGACAAATTTGATCATGCACAAATTCTACTATTCTTTGGTAAATGATATAAAACTTAGTGCATAGCAATTAGGGACCAATATGAATAAACCCATGTGGTCACTTTTCCCTAAAAATACCACATGTGTGATATATGGCCTTGCCAAGATGCTCACTTGGCTCTGTTTGAACTTCTTTGAAAATTGCTAAGTATGGAAAAATAATATAATTTCACTAAATGGCCAAATTTGGATCTCCATAACTTTTGATGTGCTTTGGTGGAGGATATAAAACTTGGTGCATATAAATTTGGCATAAATGTGAATAAACCCATATGAATGAAGAACCAAATGGATCCCTTGCATTTACACTCTTTTTCCAAGAACTCTTGACATTTTGTAAGGTTTCTACAACTTTGGACCTGCTCCTTTGACACTGGGTCATTCTTCAATTAAGATCTTACTTTTTCTACTAAATTCTTGGACTAGGCACATTTTTTGGTATGTAGAACAAATTTGGTCAACAAGTCTTAGTGTGGAGATTTTATAGTAAAATTTAATTTTGAATATATGTCTATTATTTCCACAAATGTGAAATCTTAATGGGGTGTAAATAATATTTTAATTGTCTTTTATGGATAAATATGGGATGGTTGTATTTGGTTTGATATCAATATAAAGGAATCATCTCGATATATGTTTTTCACTCTTAAGGGTGTAATTATGTCCTTACCACCCATTGCATGATAAGATATTTCCATGAGATTAGTGCTTCTCCTTATTATGTTATTTTAGTGAATATCTATGTTTAATCACTTAGATTCATCCTTCATTTTTATTAAGATTATCATGGTAGCTTCTATGCTTAACTAGATATAATAATTAATTTATCCCTTTATTCCTTTATTTTCCATCATTCAATTTTCACCTCATTTCCTTTGTATATCCTTTTTGTGATTTTTAATTAAAAGTATGAAACCCCTAATATAAAACATTTTTTCTATAAATAGTTATGAATATATTTTCTCCTACTTTTCCATTTTGGCTTTCATTAAAGGTAGTTCCACTTGCTAATAGGAGGGGTACTTTATCCCTATATTTCTAACTAATGTAAGGATTTGGTTCCCATATTATTGACTCAAAATCACTAGTTTATCCCCTTGACAAATATTTGAGCCAACACATTGTCAAATATATACAAATGTCCCCATTTATTTTGGTAATTAAATTTCTAGAGTAAAAACAAAAGACTTACCTAAGTGTAGACAACACACTTTGTATTTGGTAAGGAGCTCAAATTATTTAGGTCACTCAAAAAAAAACCTACAACAAACATGTATATTCAATGTCCATAGATTGAAATTTGAAATATGAATATGAATTTTAAAAATATAAGAACAAGGAAGGAGTACACTTTTATGTTGGTCAAACCATGTTTCCCTTAAAGTTGTTTGAGATGATATTTCCTCATTGAGGCATTGAAGAAAGGTGATTTCCATTGAATTGCTTGGAGAATGGTTCCTCTTATTGTACCATGGATAAATTTTGATGAAACACATGGAGAGTTGGGGTAAATTTACCCTAAATTTGTGTAACGATGCAAGCCCTTAGGTTGGGAATATGATAGACCCCAACCCTCATAATATGGGGATAATACGTAATGTAATAACCCAAATAAATACACATAAAAGAGAGGGGGAACCACATGATGAGTTTTCTAAAATTTAAAAATTAAACCAAATAATTTATATGGATTATATATTTAATTGTATATATTATCTCAATTTTATTTCATGTGAAATAAATTCCTACTTAGAAGAGAATGAATAGTGATCATTCTCTCATTATGGCTATAGATTTCATTGTATAGTTTCAATCATATTTTCTAAAGTTTTCTCAATGTAGAATAAAATTCACAATCAAAAGAGAATGAATATTTTTCATGCCCCTATAATGACCTTAGTGTCAAAAAGTGTGAATTGGAATGGTAATTTTTCTCATTCAAGTTGTAAAATGTGTTGTTGTGTATATGTATGGACCAATATTATACCTCATGAATTTGAAAATACGTATATGTGCATGAAATAGTGTCACACCCCTTTAAATATGTACCAATTCATATATAATTGTATGTATCTATATGTTAAATTTGAGAACCTATATCTCAAATGTAAATGTGTGTGGAATCCTATAATTCCTATTCCTGTAAATTATGTACATATGCCTATACATATGCACCAAAGTTTATATGAATATATTCTCAAGTCTATATAAAGTGAGTGTATATGCATGACATATAACCCCATAATATTTAGTAATGTTCCAACATATTTACTGTTACTAAATCATCTGATATCTAAACCTTTGTGAATATTTACAATCCATACTCTGATTTGATTTTATTTTCTTAGAGGCTTATGCATCTATGATGATCCCACTGTAATGTTCCCATTTTGAGACAAGTAATGTGTTAGTATGTAACTCATCTCAAAATAAGATTTAATTGTACCATGTCATGTATAAAGATAACATCATGTTTAATCATGTGATCATGTGGAGAGTATGTCATCATAGTAATGTGTATGTCAATCAAGACATGTATATACATATGTAATGAAAATCATATGAGTTTCATGTCTAGATATATGTATCAATAAATCACTTAATATTAACCATCACTTATATATAATTGAATAAGACTACATAATAAAGGTGCATGATATGTATTATGGAACCACTCAATATTAGTAAGCTCAACAAGTGCAAAAACTCAAGAGTTAGTGTCACACATAAAGCCAAGGTACACATACAAGGGAAATGAATATGTCATAAAAAAAAAAGGAAAATAACCACATAATAGACATAAATATGTCACAAACAAGTGACATGAAACTGTTGCATCAAATAAGGCAAGGGTTTGCACACAATGGACAAGAAAAAAATACCCTATCATGTAAGAGAGTAAAAACATCAATGAATCATGGAACAAGTAGAAAACATTTTATAACATGAATATGTATTAATGTCACATTATATAATAATATCATATTCATGTAGCATTGTTTAAGATATGACTAATTAACAAGACACACCTAAGCAATATAGATAACTCAACATGGTAGATAGGTCATAAAAAGATATAACCTATAATATTGAAATATATGGAATAAAATGGCCCTATAATTGGCATGCCCAATTGGTAGAGGAAAGTCTAAAATTTATATATCTATGTGTAACTAGTATGTGCAACATTACACTCATATACCATGAAATGCTTGTGTATGAAAATAATATGCCATATACCAAACATTTGATATAAAACATATGTAACTAGTGTAATATAGTAATCTAATAAAATATAGTATTATATAATTGAAATTTAAAAACTTGACATAAATTTACCATACATAACTTGCACACATGAATATGGTCCTAACATGTCATTCTCTCACACCTACATGCTACCTTATGAGTATGATCATTATGTTATGCTATTACACACCTACAACAACTTCACTATCTGTTTCAAACTGACATACTACCCTAGATAAACATGCCTAGATTCTTAGTTTACTCTACTTGTACATAGGTCAATAATGTCAAATTGGGTTAATATCTCAAATCAATACTAACCTAATTCAGATAGTACCAACCATCTCCTAGCAATGACTAATTTTCAAAATAAAATATTTCTTTAGCATTGACCCATCTACCTAGCATGTTGGTGGTGTGAGAAATTACCCAATTGCACTTATACACACACATACATGCACAAAAACATATACATAGACATAAATATGCATACACACAGGTGAATACCTCACTTGATATGGTACTTTGCATTTGTCTGGTACACACACACACACACACACACACACACACACACACACACACACACAGACATTATTACACATTAATAAAATATTCCATATTCTCTTCAAATTATAAATCAATCATTAGTAGTATCCATAAATAAAGTTTGAGTCATAAAAAAACCAAGTCAAATAAAGTATTTTCAAGTATACAATTTAAATTATTAGCTCTATTTATATATAAAAGGAGAAAAATTACAAAATCACATTAGGTGGGAGAACTACGTGTGGTTCTAGTTCCCTCCTTGGAGTATCAAATATGGAGGTAGTGGTCAATAATCAAATGAGGGTGATTGGGGTCAACTTATGCCATTACACTTTCTTAAAATTTTTAGCTTTGTATCCCTCACAAGCACACCTAGGGTTTCAAGGTGAAGAAGGCTAATTCTTGGGTTGATCATCATACGTACATAGCTTTCAGAGATAGATGAATATGATTGTATGGTCATAGGTGCATATTTTCGCATAGGTCATTATCAACCATGTAGGTTAGTATCAAAAATTAATACTAGCCTATATCTGACATAACCTATATATAAATACTAAATTTGAATCATATACCACCTCAATCTTATACACTTGTCAAATACCTATCATGGATGTACCCTCCATCTATAATACATTTCCACTACCAAAAGGCTTGTGTCTACTATCTCTTTATGATAAATTACTCATCTATTAGTTTGACCATATGTTATTTTTATTATTAACAATTATATGCTATGAAAAAATCTCTAAACCTAATTATTATCATTTTCTTCTTGTTTTGCACATATACCTATTTTACAACTTCCTATAAAATTAGTCTTATATAGATACCTATGTCAATGTAGGTGTCCCTTTTAAAAATAAGTGTCTAGTGCCCAAAATTCATCTAATTTGAAAATGTACACACACACACACACACACACACACACACATCACACACAAGATCAATCCTCATTCATTACTACATATAAAATTCAGACCTCTCACATAAAAAACAATAAAATAACTATCAATTGAGCATTCAAGTGAAAAAATATACTTTATTAATTCCTATTTACATAGTAATCATAGGATTAGTCTATCTATAAGTCTAAAGTACTGAAGGAGCAATCCATGAGCCATATTTTCCAAGTTACAAGTTAGGTCATTATGTGTACTTGATTATTGCATATCAACCATTGTACACATACAAGAAAACATGTATGGGAGAAATACATAAGTTTCAATCCCTCTTCAAATATTTTTTCATGTAAATAGTGCCCATTAATATAGGGGTCCTTGGGTTAGTTTAACACTATGATCCCACTAACCCATTTTACCCATAATCACTCCATAGGTGAAGTTAAAGTTTGATCATTTGATAAAGAGTGAAAACTTATGAATGTGATATGAATACATCAAAATAAAGGTGAAAGGAAACCTAATAGGATTTAATTGGTTACATCTAGATACATTTAATATTCTGTAATAGACACCTACATCTAGATCTGATGCAAGCATCTAAGGACACATAATGTAAATTTATAGGATTTGATGACTATTTAAAAATATTGATCCAGTTCACTTCCAACATGTTTAATCCCAAATCTACATGTACAATGTAAACCAACTAGGTAATATTCCTTTTAATTTATGACAATATCAATCAATACTTATGCTTTCTATTTTTGGCATATCTCAATATTTAAATTTATAATATTGTTTATCTAAGTTTTAAAATTAGTTAGCATGTTATATATCTATTTATTACCATTTTTCTTAATAATTTTTACATTATTAACCTTATTTACCCTTATATCATCAATTTAATTCTAAACATTTGGTGAATCCAACATTTGTGTCTTTTCATGTAACTTCTAGTCTGCTCTAGGTTTTTTTATTTTTTATGATCTCTCAATTGTTATGATTTATTTCAAAATTAAGAATTTATTTTCATAAAATAATTTTAATATGGATAAAAAATAACTTATTCCTTATCTTAACCCTAATGAGGGTGATAATAACCATCCCTCTAATTAGGTCTATGCCATCACTCCTTCAAGTTAACAACCAACCTTAACTAGTATGATAAAGTTAATAAAAGAGTTACAAAATCATATTACATACATAGAAACTATAAAATATGCTAGTGTTAATAACATATTTACATCTTCATTTAACAATTTTATACCCAACAAGGTTTCTTAACTAAATGTAAAGATAAAATAGAATACATATAAAATAAGTGATTCAAAAACTTAAAAAAGTATAATAAGAGTCCAAGTGAAATCCCAAGAAAATTAATTCAAAACAAGGTGATCTAACTACCTCCTATACATCTTATAAATAGATCCAAATACTATCATGTATATCATAGAATGTATGGGTATCATACTTATTATTTTTTTGCATTGAAGAACAAAATATAAAAGATAAATTATAGTGGTGATCGTAACATTAATACAACAATCAATAAAACCACTCACAATATGAGTATCTATCCAAAATCAAAAGTATAAAAATAAAAAATATGGGCACCAAAAGATAATTTAAAGATTAAAGAGGGTTATCATAAATTTTTTAGATATATCCATGATATTTGGACCATTGGATAAATAAGAAAACATAAGTAAAGACTTGTTAGGGTTAACAGAGCAAGAATATGAGTAAACCCTCAGACTAGGCTCATGGCAGTTTCCATAAAATTTAGATGTAATTATTTGAAAAGGAAAAATTTAATATATTTTAAATTTTTTATTAAACTCTAGTGATTTTTTTGAGCCATAAACAAGCACCATTTCTCCTTTTCTCTTAAATTTCCCCTTCTTGACCTCTTACTTGCAGTTTGCTAGCCCAAGGGGTGTTTTCTTCATGTGTGAAATTAAAATAGAAAGTGTATGGGGTTATTATATATTTATTATAGGTTAAGGATGTTATTTAATGAAAATACTTGTCATTGGTTCAATAACCCAAGATCTCAAGGCTACGAACAATCGTTAAGAGACTATGCTTCTTAAACCCTGCCTAAACCTTGATAAGAGCCTGATGAGAGAGATAGTGATTTAAGTCACTCAAAATGGATTGGATAGGACTTAAAATTATTTTAATGGTTTCTATGAGTCTCCTAATAATTTAAATTATTTAAATTTGTCATGTGTGAGCCATTTTTATATAAAAATGACATAAAACATGTGGATGCATGTCTATTTATGAACATAGAGAATGGTAGAAAGTTGTAGCAGGTTTCCAAATCAAAAAGGAAGGATTTATGAACCTATATAAAGATTATGTGACTCTATAAAATCCTTTATCATACATTTTAAGGTAATGAATAAGTCACCAATTCATCATATGGAGTAGAAATGGGGTTTGTTGCATCAGTTGGTTTAAATGAGACCTAATTATAAGCCTTGAAAGGGATAAATGGAGTATGAAATGATTTTAGACATACTAAAAAACATGATATAAACCTTGAGGAGTATATAAAAATCATATAAGTAAAATTCAAAACCATGAATCAAGAAGAATAAATCAAGTTAGTCATCATTGAGTTGATAGAGTGTTAGTATAACTAGAAGGAGACTCTTATGAGTTAAATTTAAGCTCCCTAACCTGATGCAAAAATTATATGGTAGTGGAAAATTGATATGAAATATCCCATGATAATGTAATTATATATATATATATATATATATATATATATATATATATATATATCTATACCTTTACACCTAAAAATATGGTTACAACATATTCAACTAACACATGGCATGATTGGACCACTTGTATGCCAATATTGATCTATTCTATGATTCTTCATCAAGTAAAACATGTACTTGAAACTCAAGTTTCTCTTCAAGATTTCTCTTGCCATTAGGCCTTTTTTAAAATATATATATATATATATATATATATATATATATATATTTTAAAAAAGGCCTAATGGCAAGAGAAATCTTGAAGAGAAACTTGAGTTTCAAGTACATGTTTTACTTGATGAAGAATCATAGAATAGATCAATATTGGCATACAAGTGGTCCAATCATGCCATGTGTTAGTTGAATATGTTGTAACCATATTTTTAGGTGTAAAGGTATAGTCTTAAGGTGAAGGATTTATAATCAATAAGCTCAATATTTCCAAAGTAACCTCCCATGCCAATATTCATAAGGAATCTCATAAACACTTGATTATGAGAGCTCAAGAAAGAAGATGAAAACACATTCTTTCAAGACTTAGTGTCAATATTCCTTTATTTTGTAACTGATATGATCATGAAATAAGTTCATGAACTCTATTATTCTATTTTATCTCTCTTCTTCACTTTTATTCTATAAAATGTAGCCTTGAAAGGCATTATAATCATCCTCACATTGGTTATGGCAAAGCCCTACCAAAATTTATACTTGTAATTACCTATTAGAATCAATTCAAGCTGGATATTACTATCTTCATCTTACATAAAGTGGTCTTGAATGGGTTGTTTTGATAAATTATTGATGATAGTAAGTGTGCTTCCATACATTTGTCCTTCTTATTCATCCCTTTGGAATTTTGTATTTTTTCATAGGTAATATGAAGTGTTATACATGGTTTTCTTAGTTTGAGAATTGAGAAGTCATTAGTGTCTTCCACTAGTACCTTTTATATAATCATCTTAAGATTTTATAATATCCATAGAATTCATATTGAAGCACAAGTATGATAGGAAATGTCTTAAAATGGTATAACTAGATTGTAACTTAGTACTCCATAGTGAATTCTTTAGCAAGATGAGGACCTTATGTTTGGTTCATCACCTCCAAGTTTCTTATTAGTTTTAGCTTTCATATTTCCCTTTTCCAATCCAAAAAAGTAGTGTAGTTATTAGTGTAGGTGTTATAATTGTGATATATCCCAAAATCTAGAGGTTTATTCCACTTAGAGGTCACCCATAACCTAGGATTAATCCCATTGTATGGCTCAAGTTAGAGGTCTTGAAGACATTCTCTCAAGGGTGCAAATTTGAGCTATAATAATAACTAACATTAAAATTTAGACCTCTCACATATAAATAAAAAAAATAAATATTAATTAAGAATTCAAGTAAGCAAAGATACCCTATCATTCCTATTTCCATATCAGTCATAGGAGCACTCTATCTATAGTTCTAAAGTTTTTTAGGAGTAACCCATGAGCCATATTTGACAAGTTACAAGCTAGGTCATTATATGTAATTTATTATAACATATTTCACCCTTATTCACAAAAAATCCAACACATAGGGGATAAATACATAAGTGTGAGGCCCTCTTCATAGTACTAGATATGTAGGTAACACCCATTAATAGAGGGGTATTTAGGGAAACTCAACACCATAAGTGCACTAACTCATTTTTACCACAATCACTCCAAGGGTAAAGAATCTAGGGTTTGATCATTTGATAAAGAGAATAAACCTGTGTGTGATTCATATACATCAAAAGAAAGGTTATAAAAAACCTAAAAAACTCTAATTTTTCACATACAAATATAATCAATATTCTATACTAGACACCTACATCCAGATCAAATGGATGCATTGATGCAATTATCTAGGTCTAATGTGTTAGCTAAAAACTCTTTCAAGGGGAGAAATGTGGAATTTGAGTCAAAAACATGGTGATAAAGTATTTTTATTAGTAAATAATGTGGGAAAAAATCCCTTTCCTATTATTAGGGGGAGCTAACTTTATTGAAAACCAAAAAGGGAAAGTAGGGAGAGAGACATTAATAAATATTTACAATAAAAGTGTTTTTTATGGGGCTTTCATACTTTCAACTAGAAAATATAAAAATGAGATAAAAATGAAATGAAGATAATGATGGGAAGAAGGGAAAAATTATAAAGGAAAGGATAAAGGAATAATTATATTATTCTAGTTAGTTAAACATAGAAGTTACTATCATAACCCCCGAAAAGACAAAGAACAAACCTAGGTGGTTAAGCACAAAGATTCAATAGAATAATCCAAGATTTAATATTGTAACATCGAAATATTTTATCATAGAAATGGGATGGGAAAGATATATTATAGATATAATAAAAAGATACATACACCAAGGATATTAGATATATTTACAAAGAATAATATTAAACAACCTTGTATTTCCTAATAAAAACAAGCATAAAATCCTATTCTTAATCCTACCAAGGGTTCACAAGAACAAGAATTATTGATGAAGATTAAAAAAATATTATACACTAAAGAATTAACCTTCATTTATTATCTAATAATAACATTTAAAAAATTAAAATAATAATAATCAAAATGGATTGACATACTTATGCATATTATTCACTAGAAAGATTCTATTGGGACCAACATACCCAATTTATTTAAAAATTAGTACCCTTGAGAAGTCTTTGTATCCAAGTTTTGAAGCACCTAAGCATTGAGGTCATTAATATAATTTGAAGCTCATCCATTCCATTAAATATAATTCTTGTGTGATTTAATATTCTTATTTTGGAATAACCATGTTAATGAGTTGCTCGAGTTATTTTATAGGTTCTATGGTGGTCACCCAAGAGTTTTGTGTTTAGAAACACTGGATGGCCCTTAATTAAAATTAAAATATTGGAGGGAACCATGTTGGTGGGAACTAATTAAAACTCATTGCAAAGAGAGGATATAAACAAGGGGTTTGTGTGGGTTTAAGTCATGTTTTCATAACATGACTCAAGCTCTTGATTATCCTTCTCCCTTTCCTTTTTCTAAGTTCCTTGGGTCTAATTTGATATAACTCCATGAGGTCCCCTTTTTCATTACCTAAATTAGCCTAGGTTATTAATACTAAACCCCCAATAATTATTGTGACCTTAGTCTTAATACCTTATGCTAACATATTTTATTTATCTCCTCAGTTCTAATGGTTATATCCTTCACCTTTTGTAGGATCCTACAAATGATTCTTGGTTTCTAGATTTGATTTGATGGAGTACCTTATCATTAAGACTTTGGATTAAAAAAATTGCACTAGGTTTGATCTAATATCCTATGCTTTTTCAATGGATTTGATCCAATAGAATGAGGTATAAGATGAAATTAGAAAGGAGTATAAGGCCCTGATAAATGGATATGTGGCTGAATGGAAGGAATAAAAGGGGCACACCTAATAAAGGCATCTAATTAATGATCAAACACCTACATGGATTGATGACTATTGATGGCTCATTAGATATGATCAAAAACCACAAACATCTAGTGGAAATTTCAAAGGCATCCTATGCTCCAAAGATGGATACATGTTGCATTTTCATTTGAACCATGGATAACCAGGAAATCAATGACAATTACTCACTCACTATATTTGATCCAACAATGCAAAAGGATCAATGACTTATCAAATCTCCACAAGCTCCACATGTGGCCAATGCTGGACCAAGGTGATAATTTATAGAAGATACATAACATGGGAAAGATTCTATGAGGATGCCAAGTGTCATGAGTATAAGCCTAGAGTTCACTAGACCAATAAAAGGCGAGGACATGGATTTGGTTTGATGGATCATGATAAGTCTAGGATCTTAATCCTACGACATGAGCTAAAGGATATTTTTAAAATATAAGGGCTAGTGCCCAAATGACACTTAAAAAAATTGCTTTGAAAAGCCTAAAATGATGTCATATAGGTTCCATGCAAGCAAAAGGTCTCCATCAAATCCAAAACATGTATAAAGTTAAATCTTGAATATCTCCTACCATTAAAGCTCTAAACCTTAAACCCTATATAAAGAAGACCAAAATTAGTTTAATTGATTATAATTCAATCAAGATATAATAATTGTGCTCGTAAGAATAAGTGTTATAATAAGAACCCTTGGTAATCTAGTGTGAAAAATTCAGTAACATCAGAAATGGTAGTTGGTAGACAATAACTGAAGATATAAATTGAGATTTATCTAACATTTGACAATGAAGGGAGGATTTTCAAAGACACAGAGTTAGAATTAGTGGTGATAAACATCATTGGAGTGATGAATTGGTCTAAATTTTTGTTCTTGGTGGATGAATTATAACTTATCTCCCAAGAATAAATTAGGAATGCTATAATAAATATAAGTTACAATGACCTAGTTATGGTTTAAATGGTCAATCTCCATTATGCCATGGTGAAATTAGAGGTAATATATTACTTTCATGTCCTTAGACCCATCCTTGTTGATTGTAAAATAGATGAGAAATGGATCATTAAAGAGGGTAATTCCTAAAAGGTGGCATACATCTCTTCTATAGCCTTTGAGACCTATTAAAAACTCCCCTTAATCCATCTCCACCTCCCTGCCATTAAATACTAGGTTACCACCCATGACCTTCATTTAGTCCTTGCACCCTAGTTAATCCAAGGACTCCATGTCTTAAGGAACCTAGATGGAAGGATCCCTATTTTCCAATTATAATAAGGCTTTAGAATAATCATGACCCTACTAAATCAAACTTTTGACACCCCTTCCACCACATATGTAAACACAGTTTAGGTGTGCTATGTCCATTTCATGGTAGAAGAGAAATTAACCCCTCTAGTGGGAGACCTGTTCATATTCTTATTAGCTAAGCAATTCATAAACATTAAAAGATCGAAATCTAAGAAATTTTATATGATGTCCTATCTATTGGATTCCCTTATAGCCTTTATAACCTTACCTGACATTAAAAATTGGTCCCCTAATGGTAGGACCAAAAAATTTCACCACTATTCTAAGTTGCATATTTTCAAGTATAGGAACCATATGCAACTCAATTGTGATTGTGTTTTCCCAACCATAGTTGAGGCCATCACAGGAATTCTTATGCTAATATTTCATCCCCTTATCAAGAAATAGGTGGAAACCATGGGAGATGTATTGTATTATTCTGATGGCATTATCATTAGGATAGAGGGGATCCTAACCCAACCATATAGGCTACTAGTCCATGTCCCCAAAAAGGTTTTCAAGAAATAAATTACTTCCCAAATCATCCAAGGCATTGATAGAATATGCAAAGAAAAGAGGAAGGGAAAAATCCATCCCTTCACTTTGGATATTGGGAAGGTTGTAATAAAATATTGGAAGCAATTGGAAATCATTATTACATATAAATTCTTTTGATCTACAATTAGATGACCTTAAGATGTGGGAATCTAAAAATAGGATAGTTAACCACATTAAAGAAAGAAAGGTCCCAAAGGTTGAATATGAACATAAACTAGGTGCCATTGGTGATATCTACATTAAAGCAAGAAATTTTGAGGAAATGCTCTCTAGGATCAAAATTTACAATATCAAATTGGAACATAGACTGACTAGGGACAACAAGACTCTAGGGGAGACATGGAAATTGCACCCCTTACAATATCATTTGTTTCTAGGTCCATCTAGGACCACTCATGAGGATCCCAAGGAGTAGCCATTTAAAATTAAACCCCACCAATAGGAAATAGAATCTAAACAACCTTAAGCTAAACAACCTCAGGTTGTAAAAGGCAAGGAGAAAGTTAGAGAACCAAGATTAGAACAAAGACTTGGGGAAGGTCCCTCACCTTTATAAATCCCATAGAGATGACCTTAACCTATGTAATTTGTTGATATTATAGATTTTAAGCTAGAAGAGACATTGGAGGGTGCCCTTATTATTATAATACCAACATATGTCTCAGATAGAGAGGGGGATCCCTTTGAAGAAGTAGAAAAGGAGATAATTCCATTAAAAAGGGAGAAAAGGAAAGTAGAGTTGGCCTTAGTTACTATGACTCCAAATAAGAAGCCTAGGTTAACCTTCACTCACCCTACCAGTGAAGTCAACCTCTTCAATGATGAATTTCCCATCTATGGACTAGTCATCCTTGACTATATTATCTATGGGAAGATGCATAAGGACCTATCCCTCTCTCCTTCATTAGCATTGACATAAGTTGGATTAACTATGCATGATAACATCAAACCATGTATCAAGGACATAGTGGAAAATCAAGAAGAGAGAAGAATACATGTTTAATATGTTTCAGAAAGGTAGAAATTCGACACCCATAAAGCCTCTTGTAGTGAAAATGTGGAGGTGCTTGAGCCTCCAAAGTTTAAGATTCCAAAGACTAAAGTCCAATTCAACCCAACCATAGTAGGATTAAAAAGGATCACCACAAGGATATCCATGGTTGGGAAATAATAATTCACCTTTAAAAGGTGTAACCATTCATAGGGTTAACCCTTGTTAAAGGGAAAGAACTTGGATAAGATCTAATCTGTGAGGAGGATGTGAAAATTTTAATTAAGGCTCAATATCAATAGGATAGGGCTAGTGTCTAGGGATTAAAACAAATAATCTAAAACATAAAGAATGAGAAAGGGAATTTGCAAACTCAAGCAATTATCTCAGTGCCAGACTCCATGATTAAGATGTTTGAGGAGTCATTTCATGACATGTTCAAGGCACTAAAGTCTATGAAGTTTAGACAAGGGACATTGGAGTACCAGGCCACCTTAACTAAGGAGATAGTTAGTCAGTGGTAGAATTCTAAGGATAAGATTTCCCAACTTATAAACATCCAAACTAAGAAGTAAATACCAAATTTTAAAGCCATCAGCATGGGGTACCTAAGTTCCATTTTGTGAATTGTTGTAGACAAGGTCTAAGCCTTGAGTACTTGGCATACTAAAGTAGAGGAACTTATTAAGGAGGATAAAGAGCTCATAGATAGAATCAAGAAGATCTTAAGAACTATGCTCAAGGATCTTGCATAACCCATTACCATAGGAATTATCAATGATGAAGAATTCCAGCATAAAGCCACTTTAGTGACTCAAGAAATCAAGGGCAAGAGTCAAGGACAAGTAGGACATGATAATAATAGAATATTAGGCATGATATTCAATGTAGGGGAGAGGATCAATTAATCTTAAAGCATCAAGGAATCTTTGGCTAGGAATGACAAGGATTTTGATGAGTTGGTTGATCAAGAAGAGGAGCGCATAATAAGGCCTACCATAGACTTAGGCCTAATGGATGAACAAAATGAATGATCTATGAGTATCCTTTAGTACTAAAGGGTCCCACCTCTAATAATATAATTATGGCTTCCCTAAGAGGAAGCCTTTTTGTTAAGGCACATGATAGTTTGCTAGCATGATTTCCTCTAAGTTAGTATGATTGTAAAGGACACGTGTATTGTAGTTTGTTATAAAGACAAATATATTTATCTTGTAAACCTATATTATTAGACTGACTAGTATACTACTTGGTTTTTCTATAAAGACATGTATTACCATTTATAAAAGAGAGAGACTTTGAGATATTTTGTACACCTCTAAGAAATTAATACAAAAATATCAAGGAATTATGTAAGAATTATCCATATTGATGTGTTTGAATTGCTAAGTTTCTCAATTGCTTGTCTAAGTTTGAATATGAATAATTTATAGGAATATTGGGTTAGATAATTAATTATATGGTTTCTAACTTGTGTAATGATAAGTTAGTTGAAAGAAATTGAGTTTACTTCATTTTATTTGCTTTGTAAGAAAGATGTGGATTAGTTATCTAGATGTGGTGTACAAATTTAAAATTAAATCCAATTCTTACTTGTATTGTCATCCTATCTCTAGAATTAGGCTTGGTTTGTAGTGAAACATGAGCTTAGGCTACTTTACACTATACACTAGTTGAGGTCATGCTTGGTAATACTTAGAGCTTTGTCAATATGTTCATAATTAAAGATCAAAAATCATCATTTCTTTCTTAATCTAGCTTTTCCTTTTGCTCTTTCTTTAAACAATTCACTCTAGCTTAGATACATTATTCATAACCATTTATTTTAATCAAAAGTTTATATCTAGACCATTTTATCAAAATTAACACTCAAATTCATAAGGAAAGGCACCAAGATGGCTCCCAACCATCAAAATTTATAAATATTGTGGAACAATATACTTTCCTTTGTTGTTATTCTACCATAGGCATCCTAATTGCCAAATACCTACAACTCATGCCCTAAATTCTTTGGATTCTAAAATGAGAAGTGTTTTTTAAACACTAAGAGCACCTATGGTTCACTTGGAGGCATCAACAAGGAATAGGTCCACTAGTACTAGAAGAAGGTTCATTGATGCTAATTAGCCTAGAATTAGTGTCATCTTTACACCTTTGGGTAGATCTTTGATCTTGAGTGTAAAAATTGGCAATCTTGGAGGTTTTTGACATATCTTTGTGCTTTGTTAAGGTGAATATGATAGTCCTTTGATAAATGATTGTTAATTTTGGTAAATATAACATTAAATTTAAAGATTTGTAACATTTATAATGACCTATTCTAATCAAAGATCAGTTGATCCCTTGCAAATTGTGGTCTATCTCAAGCTCAAACTTGAAAAGATCAATTATCTTTGCACAATAAGATGCATCCTCAAGATACCTTTGTAGAAATTTGATGTCCTTTGTCATTTCTTGCATAAATATTTATAAAATTAACCTAGTGTGCATGTTTAGTCCTTACTTCTTGTAAATATTAACTTGATACACCATATTTCAAATAGGATTTCACATCTTCAAGCTAGAATTACCTAGGATTCACACCAGATCATACTAAAAAATAAGAGATATTTTAGTTGAGCTATAAAGTCATTAGAGAACTAAGTGTGATAAAGGTATATGAATAATTTACAAGTCTTTACCCACTTCTCCTATTTAAAGGACCTATGCATTCAAAACACATCTATGTATGGCTTGGTTAGGAAGTTTCCCCATTAATGTACAAGGGGTAGTCCATGATTTACCATGTAATCCTAAGAAATATTTGCCCATATTTAGTCCTATTAGTGTTGTAACCATGGAAGAACATGTTAGGTCTTTTAAAGATACTTTGAGGTTATTAAATATCATACATGAGGATGTAGCTTATAAACTATTTCCCTTTGGTTTCAAAGATACAACATATGAATGGTTCCTTAATTTACCTGATGACTACATTAGCTCTTAAAATGATTTCAACACCATTTTCATTGATCAATTTGGTAAGATTATTAGTCTTTGTGTCATTTATCATTAACTCACAACCATTAAAAGAGATGCTAATGAGCCTATAATATCTTTCAATGCTAGATTCCAAAAAATGTATAGCAGGATTATGTAACCTTACAAACCTAATGATGTTCTAGCCCTAGATATTTAAAAAGATGTAGTAGATCCTATGACTTCAATATTTCTAAAGAGATCTATCTTGGTTATAGCCTCATTAGCCCAAGATTATTATGAGGTAGTGGTTATCAGTGATTAAATGTAACCACAAGGCCAAATAGTTTACTCCATCCCCAACGTTAACCCATAAATACCTGCTCTAAACCTTTTTCTAAATAATAACCAAAATACCCCAGCTCTTAATCAAATCCCAACCTTAAACAGTTTTCCTACTAGTTATATTTCTCCTAATCAAAATTTAGGATCTTCTACTAATTATTAAAAGGCCTTAATACCCACTTCTAGTTTAATTAATAATTAGGTCTATAATTATGATACCCCTAAGAGTTATAATGAGTGTATACTAAATATTGTTCAAAAAATTATCACCAATTTTCTCCAATTACAAAAACAAGTTGGCATTACTGGTGAAAGTTCTCAAAAGAACTTTACTTCCCAAAAATTCAATAGACTAGGAAATAGGTTTCACAATGATAGCTTTTATAACAACAAGACTAATGAACCCTATACTAGTAACAAAACCATGGAAATTAATCTCATAGATATTGTTTTACCTTACTACTATAGAGTGCATGCTAGTGCTAAACATGGTGAGATTGATTGCATTGAATTTTGTAAATCCTTTAAAGCTATTTAGGAAGAATTAGATACATTTGAGATAGTTTCCAATAAGGACAACAATTCAAATTCATCTAGCCCTAAGCCTTTTGACTAATATTTTATGGTAGTAACCTTGGATTTCCATTTTCAAGAGGAAAATAAACTAGATGAGATGCTAAATGAAATCCACACATTTCAAAAGTTCTTGAAAAAGACTTACCCATTTTGGAATAGAGAGTAGAAGCAACCTTTGACCACTTCAACCAATAATAATTATGGGACCCCTCTTGACACTACTTCGAGGAATGACCCTGAGCCACCCAAAGGAAGTTCCTCTAATCCTAGTACTAATTCATTGAGCAAGATTAGATATAACATAGTTGAGGACATGAAGAAGATAAAGTCTAACATCACCTTCCATGAGTTAACACATATCACAAACCAAAGGAATTTTATATTGGAGTCCTCGAAAATAAAAAAACTTCCTAACAATAATCATGCTAATGTAATGGTACATAAGGCCAAAGTTGAATTCCCCCCTTTTCTTTCTCATAGTTAGGATGTTTGTTAAAAACTTGCATAATTGCTTATTAGACTTAGGTTATTCTACAAATATCTTACCTATTAGCATATGTAAACAACTTGGCTTAACTCCCATCAAGTCTAATAGGATTGTCACCCAGTTAGACAAGTCAAGGGTAAAGGTAATTAGTGAACTTTTGAATATTCACATGTAGATAGATTCTGACCCTAGAGTACAATAATTTATTGACATTTAATTGGTTGATATTCTAGATGCTTATGGGATCTTGTTGAGTAGAGAATGGACCAAGGCCTTAAATGGGAATATGTCCACTAACTACTTCCACTTATGGCTATCTTGGAAAGGAGTCCCAAATCAAATTAGAGTTGAGAGGGAACAAAAAATGAAACATACGATAACAAAATAAAATTATATAAATGAAAGGGTCAACATAATTGACTCAAAATTAATGGTTTTCACCCTATAAGCTAATAGGTTAGATAGTCCTATGAACATGGAAACTCCTCTTGGGATATGGAAATTGCATTTTGATGGTGCTAGATGCAAGGCTAGATCAAGTGTTGGCATCATTTTAACTGATCCCACTAGAAAAGGGTACAATGCCTCTTATAGACTCTAATTACCCTACACCAATAATATCATTGAATATGAAGATCTCATCCTAGGTTTTCAATTTGCTATCAAAAATAAAGATAAAGAACTATTAGTTTTTGGATATTCAGAACTAGTAGTCAACCAGGTCAAGAATAGGTACCAATGTAAATTCTCATACCTTAAGGAGTATAAGTTTAGAGTCTAGGACCTAATTGAGTCTTTTGATGCTTTCAATAACACCCCCATTCCAAGGGAAGGAAACCAAGCTATAGATGAGTTGGCATCCACTATATAAAATCTCATGCCTAATCCAAACTCCCCTAATTTTAGTATTGAATTGGTCCCATGTCCATCAATAATTAATAATTTTAATCATTTCCAAGTCTTTGATGATGACCAACATATATTATATTTATTAACTAATTATATGGCATTTGAAGACCATATCATTGATGAAGTTGATGGAAATGAAACTGGAGGGAAAATGTTTGATAGCAAGGTCATTCAGCTAAATGACAAAATCCCTTAAGGGATGATTACTCTAGAAAGACTGTTTGATCAAGAAAAACTAGCTAAGGTTTATAAAATCTCCAAATTGAGTGTAAAGGATTAAAATAATATATATCTTGGCCTCTAAGAGAAACCTCAACTAGTGAATGTTGGAAAGGCTTCTATAAATTTTGAAAATAAGAAGCTAAATAACTCCTTACTAAGTTAAGGATCTTATTACATGGTCCTATGATGACCTAAATATCTTTTATCTAAGGGTCATTACCCATAACATACCCATTAAAGAAAGTTTTAAACCCTTTAGATAGAAATAAAGACTAGTAAACCCCTTGCTAGAACCTATGATCTTCAAAGAGGTCAAAAGGTTATTGGATGCTAGGATAGTTTTTCCCATCAAACATTCAACTTGGGTGGCCAATTTAGTGCTAGTTAGGAAGAAGAATGGTATTATTATACTTTGTATTAACTTAATTTTTTTGAAAAAAGCATCAAAGAAAGATAATTATCCTCTCCCATCTCTTGATCAGGTAATTCAAACTATTTTAGGTTCAACCATGATGTCCTTCCTTGATGGCTTTTTAGGCTATAACCAAGTACTAGTTGACAAAGAAGATAGGATGAAGAAAACCTTCACAATGAAGTGGGGAATGCCTGCTTATAAAAATATTCCCTTTGGACTAATAAATGTAGGATCCACATTCCAAAGAGCCATGTACCATGACTTATAAGGCTTGATTGGTAAGTGCATCATCATTTACATCGATGATCTAACAGTTTTTTATAAAAATAGGGAAGATCACTTCATGCACTTGTAACAATTTTTTGGAAGATGTAGAAGGTATGTAATTTCCTTGAACCCTAATAAAATTATATTTTGTATATCTAAAGGTAAACTAATAGGACATGTTATAACTAAATATGACATCTCCATAAACCCTGAAAGAGTGAAGGCCATATCTAGGATTGAACTTCCAAATAGTAGGAAGGAACTAAATTTATTCTTTAGTAAAATAAATTTTGTAAGGAATTTTATTTCTAATTTTGTGAAATTATCAAGCCATTGAATGACATGCTCAAGAAGGCATTCAGTGACATCAAAGAAGCCATTCGCCAAGCCTTGATGCTTATAAGTCCAAATTTCTCAAAAGATTTCTACCTTTACTCTTTTTCATCTAACCACACTATGGCTGCCATATTGACTCATAAATTTGATGGGTGTGACCACCCAATATACTTCATGAGTATTAATTTTAAGAATGCTTAACTAAACTATTCTATGATTGATAAGAAAGCATATGTACCAGTAAAGGCCATAAATAAGTTTAGGCACTACATCCTTAGTAATAAGGTGCATGCTATTCTACCTAACCCTACCACTAAGTTTATGATGAGTCAAAATGAGCCAAGAGAATGTAGAGGTAAGTGGATGTTAATTTTTTAAGAATATGACTTGGAGATGAAGGTAGAAAAGTAGGTAAGCTGCCAAGATTTGATTTAAATGATTGACAATACTCACCCTAGGTTAAGTATTATGCAATTATGCCAACATAGATTTCAAACCAATGAATGGTATGATTCAATCATACACTTGTAAATCAATGGTACTTGTCTTATAGGTCTATCCAAGGAGAAAAAGAGGTCCTTAAGGCTCAAGGTAAACCAACTTAATCAAGGATGGAATCTTGTATAGAAAAAACTTTGAAGAAATCTACCTAAGATGTGTTTCAAAAGAATAAGCTACCCAAATCATGACCACATTTCATGAAAAGTTTGGTATTGGACATCCCTTTGGAAGAAATACAAACCAAAAAATCTTTGGGGTTAGCTATTATTATCCTATTATCTTCAAGGATGCTCACAAGCATGTGAGATAATTGCACTCTTGTCAAATATTCAATTCCAAAGAGCCAAAGGTATCTATGCCTCTACAACCAATTATGATTGACAAATCATTTGTAAAATAGGGTCTAGACTTTGTTGGAGTAATCAATCCCAACTCATCTAAGGGTAAAAAATACATCTTGATGACCATAGATTATTTTACTAGGTGGACTGAGGTAGTAGCCACCAAACAATGTAGAATGAAATAAGTGATCAACTTTCTAAAGGAAAATATATGTACTATATTTGGGACCCTAGTATCTCTAGTATGTGACAATGAATCTACATTCATTTAAATTGAGATGACTAAATGGGCTTATGAAAATGATATTACACTTAAATTTTCCTCTAATCACTATCCCCAAGGGAATGGTATTTCTAAATCTAAAAAGAAGAACCTAATGAAGGAAATCAATAAGTCTATAAAAAAAAAAACCAAGGACTTGGCATAAATTACTTAAATTTATAATTTTAGCTAATAGAATAAGGATCAAACAAGCCTTATAAGCTTCACCTTTTCTATTGATGTATGGATAAGAGCCCATATTTCATATCACTCTCAAGTTTCCTACATACAAATTTATGCAATAATACATAGAAGAAAGCCAAGAATATGCCACTTCTAGACTATTAGGCATCATCTAGATAGAAGATGATAGAGAAAGGGATTTTGTTTACTGTAATAGACACTAGGCCATGGTGAAGAGATGGTTTAACACAAGGTCTAAGATCAAGGTGTTTAGGCAGTGAAACTTAGTCCTCCTTTGGGACAAATCATCCAAACCCAAATGTAAGCATGGTAAATTCACACCCCTATGGATTGGCCCATGCTAGATTATAGAGACAATACGGAATAACACCTTCAAGCTCAAAGATTTACAAGGGCTGGAGTTCATATTTCATACTAATGGGAAACACATCAAGCACTACTTCATTTCCACCTTTAATAGGGTCTTCATGGAGTAAGATATACAGTGATTAGATGAGAATAGGTAGGGTACTTAGTTTTCTTTGGGAACATTTCCTTTCCTATCCCTAGTTTGTATATATGTTTTTTCATAAGTGTTTGGTTTCCTATTTTACTTTCTTTCTTTTATTGTGTGTTACTTACCTGTTATTTTTTTTCTTGATCAAAATATGTCTTTAGAGACATCCTTGAGCTTAAAAGTTATGAAATATGCTCAAGATCTACCCCAATTCTAAAATGAAGGTATGAACCCCATAAAAAGGTAACCGTGGTCCTAAAACCTAGAATTATGTTGTATCCTAGAGTAGTTGAGTATAGATAGGTGGAGATAAAGCCATTCCATGAGACCTAAGTCATGACTTTGAATCCACAATAGTTTTAAGAAGATTTACACTTAAGGATGGAAGACTTAAATTATCAAGAGTATAACATTAACCAACACTTAATCAATATCCTTGCTTGGGATAATAGTTACAACCATGAGTGATCCTACAAAAATAAAATATTTGACCAAATCATAAACTTGGATATCTTAGTTCCCAACCTTACTAAAATCTTAAAAATATAAAAGTAAAATAAAAATAAAAATGAAGCTTTCACACAAAGGTGATTTAGAAAACCTCCATCAAGGCTATGGATGCCTGGCTTGTAATGGAGCAAGGCCATGCGTGGAGGCAAAGGTATCTTTGTTGGGGCTATGGATGTCTAGCTGGTAGCAAATAAATGCCTAAGACCTCCCTAAGAAGAGCCATGATTCATAATGAATGTTTAGTATACCCTAGGTCCATATAAATGATTTAAGGGTAGGGAATTAAGGACTACTTATTAAATTCTATAGAAAATAGTAAGTGGAATAAGAAAACACACACATCTTGGGCACGTCCTAATATTTTACCTTAAATCCATGAGTGCAAGGTTTATTTCAACCATAATTAAATCTAGATGGTGGTTTTTTTCTCAAGTGGAATGATGAACCGAATGTTTTTCTGAACCCAAAGTCTAGAAGTTTTGACACATTGCTATGTTCCCCCAAGAATTTCCATTTATTGGGACCAACATACCCAATTTATTTAAACATCGAGACCCTTAAGAAGTCTTTATATTGAAGTTTTTAAACACCTAAACATTGAGGTCCTTGATAGAATTTAAAGGTAATCCACTCCATTAAAGAACATGCTTATGTGATTTAATATTATTATTTTGGACTAACCATGCTAATGATTTTCTCAAGTTATTTTTTAGGTTCCATGGAAGTTACTCAAGGTTTCTATGTTTTGAAACCCTAGATGGCCCTTTATTCAAATTCAAATATTGGAGGGAACCATGTTGGTGAGAACTAATTGAAATTCATCGTAAAGAGAGGCTATAAACAAGGGGTTCACATGGGTTTAAGTCATGTTTTCATAACATGACTTAATCAATTCATTATCCTTCCCCCTTTTTTTTTCCTAAGTTCCTTAGGTCTAATTTGATATAGCTCCATGAGGTCCCCTTTTACATTACCTAACTTAGCCTAGGTTATTAATACTAACGCATTGATAATCATTGTGACCTTAGTCTTAATACCTTATGCTAAAATCTTTTATTTATCTCCTCAATTTTAATGGTTATCTCCCTCACCCTTTATAGGATCCTATGATGATGCTTGCTCACTGGATTTGATTAGATGAAGCACCCTAGGCTTAAGACTTGAGATTAAATAACTTTCACCAAGATCAATCTAATAACCTACACTTGCTCCCTAGATTTGGTCCAGTAACATGAGGCATAAGAAGAAAGTCAAAAGAAACATAAGGTCATGAGAGATGGATGCATGGATAAATAGAAGGATTAAAAGGGTCCCACCTAATAAAGGCATCTAATTAATGATTAAATCCCCACAGAGATTAACAACCATCACTGGCTGACTAGATTTGATCTAACAACGTAAGGCCTAGGTAGACTTTTCAAAGTCATCCTAGGCTTTTAAGATGGATGTGGGTCACATTTTCATTTGGACCATGAATGTCTAGGTAATCAATGGAAATTGATCACTTTCTAGATTTGATTTAATGGTGTCAAAGGATTGATGACTTTTCAAATCTCCACAAGCTTGACATGTGGTTAGTGCTTGACCAAGGTGACAATAGATTGAAGATACACAACATTTGAGATCAAAAGTTACAATATCAATTTGGAATGCAAACTGACTAGGGACAACAAGCCTTTAGGGGAGATGTATTAATCACATATATTGAAATATAATTTGTTTCAAGGTCCATCTAGGACCACTCATGAGGATCCCAAGGATTAACCATCTGAACCTCAACCCCACTAATAAGAAGCACAAGTTGAATAATCTCAAGCTAGACAAGCTCAAGATGCAAAAGGCAAGGAGAATGTTGGAGAACCAAGATTGGAATAGAGACCTAGGGAAGATCCCTCACCTTAAAAACTCACAAAAATACCACATTCACCCATATAATTCATTTATATGATAGATATTAAGCTAGAAGAGACATTAGAGGATGCCCTCATTGATATAGTAGTAGCATATGGCTCAGATAGAGAGGGGGTCCATTTGAAGTAGGAAAGGAGCTAGTTCCATTGGAAAGGGATAAAAGGAAAGTAGAGCTAGCCTTAGTTCTGATGACTCCAAGGAAGAAGCCTAGGTTGACCTTCACTCACCCTACCAGTGAAGTCAACCTCTTTAGTGATGAATTTCCCATCCATGGGCCAATCATCCCTAACTAGTTTATCTATAAGAAGTTGTAAAAGGCCCTATCCCTCTCTCCTTCATGTGCCTTGAATAAAGTTGGCTTAACTATACATGATAACATTAAACCACAGATCACGGACATAGTGGAAAAGTAAGAAGATAGAATAATATAGGTTTGACATACTCAAGAAAGATAGAAAGTTGACACCCTTAGAGCCTCTAGTACTACAAGTGTGGAGGTTATTGAGCCTCCAAAGTTCAAGAAACTAGAGACTAAAGTCTCACAGGGTTAACCCTTATTAAAAGGAAACAACTTGGAGAGGCTCCCATATATGAGGAGGATGTGAAAAGTTTAATTAAGGCTCAATGTTAATAGGATAGGGTTGGTTTCCAAGGATTAAAATAAATAATCCAAAACCTAAAGAAGGAGAAAGAGAATTTGCAAACTTAAGTAATTATCTCAGTGCTAGACTCCATGATTAAGATGCTTGAGGAGTCATTTTACAATATGTTCAAGGCACTAAAGTATATGAAGTTAAGGTAGGGGACATTGGAAGACAAAGAAACCTTAGCCAAGGATGTAGTTACTCAATGGTATATTTCTAAGGATAATATTTCACAACTTATTAACATCCAAGTTAAGAATCAAATACCAAATTTTAAAGCCATCAGCATGGGCCACCTAAGTGCCATTTTGTGAATTATTGTAGACAAGGTCCAAGCCTCAAGTGCTTGGCATACCAAAGTGGAGGAAATTATTGAGGATGATAAAGAGCTCATAGACATAATTGAGAAGCTCCTTGGAATTATGCTCAATGATCCTACATAACCCACTATCCTAAGAATTATAGATGATGAATAATTCTAGCACATAGCCACGTTAGTGACTCAAGAAATCAAGGGCAAGAGTTAAGAACAAGAAAGATAGGTTAATAGTATAATATTAGACATGATATTCAATGTAGGGGAGAGGATTAATGAATCCATAACCATTAATGAATCTTTGGCTAGGAATGACAAGGATTTTGATGAGCTAGCTGATCAAGAAGAGGAGTTCATCACAAGGCCTATCGTAGACTTAGGTCTAGTGGATGAACAATATGAACGAGTGATGAGTATCCTTCATCAACAAAGATTCCCACCTCCAATAATATAGTTATGGATTCCTTGAGAGTAATATTTTTTTTAAGGTGCATATTAGTTTGTTAGCATGATTGCCTCTAGGTCAGTATGTTTTTAAAGGACATGTGTATTATAGTTTGTTACCAAGATGACTATCTTTATCTTTATACACCTATATTTTTAGACTGACCAATATACTAATTGGTTTTTCTATAAAGGCATGTATTTCCATTTGTAAAAGAGAGACTTTGAGCTGTTTTTTACACTTGTATGTAATTAATACAAAAATATTAAGGAATTCTATAGGACTTATCTAGATTGATGTGTTTTAATTGCTAATTTTCTCAATTACTTGTCTAAGTTTAGATATGAATATTTTATAGGAATACTAGGTTAGACAATTAATTATAGGGTTTATAACTTGTGTAATTCTAGGTTAGTTTAATTAAATTAGTTTACTTAATTTTATTTGCTCTGTAACAAAGATGTGCATTAGCTATCTAGATGAGGTGTAAAACTCTAAAAGTAAATCCAATTATTATTTATATTTTCATCTTATCTCCAAAATTAGGCCTGGTTTGTAGTGAAACATGATCTTAGGCTACTTTACCCTATATTCTAGTTGAGTTCATTCTTACTAATCCTTGGAACTTTGTAAATATGTTCATAATTAAAGATACAAAATCACCATTTATTTTTTACTCTACCCTTTCCTTTTTCTCTTTCTTTAAATAAGTCACTCTAGCTTGGATACATTGTTCATAACCATTTAATATAGTTATTAGTTTATATCTATACCAAATTTTCAAAATTAGCACTCAAATTCATAATAAAAGGCACCAAGATGGCTCCCATCTGTAAAAATTTATAAATATTATGGAACAATCTACTTTGCTCTACCATTATTTCACCACATGCATCTTAATTACCAAATACCTACAACTCATGCCCTAAATTCTTTGGATTTTAAAATGAGATGTGTTCTCTAAACACTACTATCTCCTATGGTTCACTTGAAGGCATCAATATATTCATAGTGTAAATTCCTATAAATTACTTTTGTATTGATTCTTTATGAGACTATACATACAGATTCATTCCTTCCATTTTGAAAAATGTTTTTTTGTTGTCAAAAAGACAACTAGCAAAAATCCAACCTAAGCTCTATTAAATTTCTATTTCAAATCATCCTATAAGTCATATTTATATGTTACAATGAGTGGTTACACTATGTAACCACCTTTTATATATTTTTAGGAGCTTGTAAAAGCATGTTGGAAAAAATGTAAAACTTAAAACTTATAATAATACACTAAACACTTTGCAAAAATTGCAAAAGTGTAATGACCAATTTGTATGACTTTAAAAATTATATTGGTGTTTTTGTATGACTTAAAAAATTAAAAAGGGATAAAATATTTGAATGACATAAAAAATTACAAATATGCAATTATAAACATGCATAATCTTGATTGCAAGAATGATTCAAAAGTTGCAAATGCAAATCCACCAAAATTTAATAAATAACTATTATTTGTATTCATTATAAATGTTTATCTAGATCTCCTCTATCTCTAGAAACTTCTACTTGTTTTCCACCTCTCTAGTTTTCCTATGTAGATTATTATCATATGTCTTCCCAATCTTATTCACAAACCTCAATATACTTACATTGTAGTTCCTCTACCTTAGCCCTATATAATAATTCAACATTTAAGTATCATAACAAAATGTATTGTGTTTATATATTGATTTTATAATTATCATTATCATTATCCATCTATAAAAATAGTGAGATCAAAATACAAATGTATAGACTTGTAGTTAGCCATTCATTCACAATCTTCACTCATGTAATGGCCCAACCAAAATATGTACTCCAATTTTAAATTTTTTGGTGAAAGTTACAACCCAAAATCAACAAAAAAAAGTACATATATCCCATTGAGAATACAAAATGAAAAAAAATATAATCATCAGTAAGTCATCATCTAATTACAACTCACTCTTAATGAACTGAAAATGTCTAGATTCAATTCCAAATAAAAATGCTTGATATAATTTCACATATGGGAGTAGAGTAGGTTGTATTTGAAACCATTATTTATATTTTATGATGTTAGCCAACATCATCACATATCCAATGATTATTACACCATATGATGAATTTGACAATGCCAACATATTGAATAAGTATAAATATCCATAAAGAATATCTTTTTTTGCAAGACCTTACAATATTATATCTCTTTATATTAGTGTGAACTACATGTTTTAAAACTTCTCTCAACCTAAAATTCATATTTTCCAACTTCATAGTTATCATAATGTCTAAGCTCCTTCTAAAGATGTTTTACAAGCACATTATTTTCACATACACTTGAGCTTAAAATGTGAGAACTCAGGGTTCAATGTTTATGTGGATGGAGTTAAAAATTTGAGGAATTATTGGGTGAAACTTATATTATTATGGAATGATGGGAAATGTATTTATTACTACCAAATAAACCCTATCAGGTCATGGAAAGCAAGTTTTCATTGATATCACATTTTACTCCTCAAACCTCCTTAGAATGTTCTTTGAAATTATATTTGAAGAGTTTGAAATGAATGTGTATGATTTTTCATGAATGATCAACAAGAAAATTTTCTCTATAAAGTGTGTAGATATAGGGCTTAGGGTCTGTAGGTCTTAAAAAATAAGTGGTTGAGATCCAATGGGAGTGTAGACAAAGGTCTCAAGTTCTATAGTTGGTGTGAGTAAGAAGAGAGGGATTCGGGTGTATGTGAAACATGATGGTGGGATATGATGTGTGTATGGACACATGTTAAGGATTTGAAATTATGCCTAACATGGGGAAAAACTCTGACAAGCAAAAATACTTATGAAAATTTGATTTTTTTCTATGATTGTTATGTTACATAGATAGTAACAACTAACAAACCTCCACCTTATAGTTTACCTTTGAGAGATTTATTAATTAAATTTCCATTATCATATAAAATAAATGTATTTTAATCCTCCTTGAATGAATTATAAGTCAATTCTATAATGATTTTTCCTTGATATTTTTATTATGAGCATCATTTAGGTTTATAGTTCTAAGTAGGTCAAGTTTAAAAATATTAGATTCATTAGCTATAATATATTTCAAAAGAATAACTTGCATGCCTGTAATTTCATATGTTCCAACCTTGTCCCAATCATAGGAATGTAATTTGAAGACTTGAGACTCAGGGTCTTTCACAACAAGGATAAAGTCTCACTCCACTCAAGAATTAAATTATTCATTTTAAAAATTATTTTCTTTGATTATAGCCTATATCCCATCAGTTTCAATTTCACATAAAGATCAAATTCACTTAGAATTTCCATATTATTCAATTCAAATATCTTAATCACCTTCACATTCAATATAATGAAAAGATTTTTCATAAAGGACATCAATATTGTATCAAATCATGGGAATGTTAGAATAAGAGGCTTTAGTGTAACCCATGGAATAAGAAAATCCTATAAGTATACCAACTATGGAGTTTTAATAATACCAAATGGTTTTATTTACACAATGAAATTTTGGTTTACAACCCATATAATATTAATTTCAATTAACAAATCATCATCTCAAGTGTCAAATAATTTAAATAATTATAGTGTAGGTGGTAGAGTCCCCAATTTAATAACTTTAAATTTAATAGATTATATCTTGTATGAATTATTGGATATGAGATTAATTTTGTGTACAAGAGGCATTTTAATTCCATTAATTATATCATCCTTCAAAAACTCTCCTTCATACACCCTAGGGCGATAAACTTGTGTGTAACTTCATCTAACATCAATCATCTTTATATGACTCATCATGAACTTCAATTTTATCCAAACACAAAAGATGAAGAATTCAATAGTGATATCAAGAATTCTACCCTCTTTAACCTTTTAAAAATCATTCAGATCTCATGTGCAAGAGTAATTTTCATTCCCTATATTTTAAATTGTATCTTTGATTCAATATCTCTTTCTAGAATGCTTTCAATGATGTTAGGAATCTTGTTATACATAATAAAAAGCAACCAATCTAAAATATTTTCATACCTTAGGTTGCAATCAAGATGCTCACCTTATTTTTTTGAAAGAGAAACTATTGAGATATCTTCAACACACTAAACTTTGTGACTCAATACTATCAACCAAAATATTATCCTCAAATACATATCCATCTATATTGCTACTCTAAAAATCAATCAATGGCTCAACATTTGAAAATTCAAAATATAATCTTGAAAGATAAGAAAATCTCAATATACAATCTAAGTCTTTTTGATTAGGATATGGATTATATATTCCATTATGTAATTTTTCCTATATTTTTCATTAAAGCACCTCTAATTTTTTGTGAGATCATGATTGGGGGTTTTGTCATGAAATGTAAAATGTCATGATGAAAGTTGGTTCTAACTATGGGACCAGATTTCTTAATGGAATGTAGGAGAACTCTAAAATATTAGATGAATAGAGCCTAATTTTTTGCAGATTCCTATTTTGTTAAATCTATCCAACATTTTCACATCTTAATCTAACCAACTAAGAACCAATTTTCCTATCTAAATCATATGGGAAATGAACATGCATTACTGATAAAAATAATTTATTTAGAATACTTTACATTTCTCGATTTGACCTATTGAAAAATAGTTCACCACTCTCAATCATATGAGAAATGAAGACATGTTGCAAGTCTAGATCTCATTCTCTAATTTTTTTCATGTTTACCACCTATTCACTTGAAGAGATCCACAAAATACCTTTCTATTTTTTCTATTGAGAAAAAAACATTCATATCACCATTTTCATGATTGTGAAATCTATCTTATGAATACATCATTGAAAGTTTGTCTTGGAGACCGACTTAGAAAAATGATTCAAAGTATTTAAAATGCATTTCATTCTAATAACTGATGAAAATTTGCACTATAAAATTAACACAAGGTTAGAGATGTCCAAATTATTAGTTCCCAAAATTGCACTAGAGAAATTAGGCCCTTGTCATAAAAATGCTTAAGTTCAAATAGGGTTTTTTTAATCTTGCTTCTATCGGATGAAAGCATTCATTCGCTTTAACTTTTTGGGTTGATTATATGAACGTAATCCCTAATAGAAATAAGTCTTTTCAATTTTTGTCTTAGATAAAATCTCTATAGACTTAATTATTTTGGACATTTTATCCTCTCTAAAAGCTCTGAAAGAATTCTTTACCTTACCTTTTGGGTCTGAAGTGTTTTTGGGGTGTTTGTTTGGACTTTTTGTTCATAACCAAGAGTCTGAAGGGAAATTTTTGGAGATGGGCATTTTTAATAGTTTCAAAATACTTTTAGGGTTTGACCAAAGGTCTCATGGTAGGAATATTCATGGGGGGAAGATTGAAATATAGCAACACATTTTGTATGCATGGATTTGCTACCTTATGTTCAAAGAAGAATAAATTCTAGGGTCCCAAATGAACTTGTGAAATTGTACCTTTGATATGTTTTGATGATTAAGGCAAGGAACTACCAAATGAAATAAATGTACATGTGTCTATCTCAAGGGACTTTTATGAATATTTCTTGGGGTTGGAAGAATCTTGCACCCTTCCCTTCATAAAGAAAACTAGTGTAAAGGTAAAAAGAGGTCGATAGTCTAGGTTTAAGTATAAGTTGGAAACATGAAAATTTATTGGAATTTTATGATTTTCAAACACTTTTTAAATATTGAACCACTTAAATTTTGGTTGGAAAATTACTTAAATTCTCCAGGGCATGAGTGTCCAAACTTGCAAATAAAGTAATGCCATGTGGCAAATTCTTGAGGTCTTCTTAGTTTTGGTCCCTTTTGAAGATTGCCCCAATTACATTTTAGTGGGAAAGGTGTTTAAAGTATTTAGGGACCAAGTTCCCAAAATTGAAAAAAAATTAATGCCATATGGTATCTCCTTAGGGTCTTCTCAATATTTATCCCTTTCTAAAGATTGCCTCAATTACCTTTTGATAGGCAAAGTTAAATGGTCCTGAAAGGCCTGAATGCCTAAATTTATAAATCTAAATTATGAGACATCACATTATTACATCTCATAAGGAGATTGAGGCATATTTCACCATTTTACCAAAGGAAAATAATGAGTGAAGAAGTGTAAAACTCCTTGAAGGCATATAAAGGTACCATGGCATATTTTCCACTTGGCAAAAAAGATCACTCGGCATAAAAAGAACATTTACATCTTCTCTGTCTTTTTTTAATGAAGCTCAAGAAATTGATAAGGGTGGTTGGTGATGAGACATTGTGCTTTGAAAAATTAATGGCAATCCTACTTTTGAAATACAAAGGATTATAGGTAAGGCATTTGTTTTCATTTTGCATTTACCCTTTACATTTAGAGCTTCCATTTGTGCATTCAAGCTATTTGTGTGCCCTAGCTAAGTGTAGTGTGAGAGCATGATTATGATTATTTATTCATGGATTTTTAGCTTCTACTATGTTCCACTCTCTAGATTAATAGTAAGTGTTCATTTAACTCCTCATGCTATGATTTTTGAAAGGATTTAAGAGGTATTGTAAGGGTTGTTTGATTAAAGGGTTCCTCAAAATTTGAAATATTACACTAGAAATCTAGAGTAGAAATGGTGGCATCCTCAACTTCTATGAAGGGCATCATCATCTCTATCTTAGATGGGGTTAAAGATACATATGTCATGGGGTTAGATTTTATGGCCCTGTTGAATGTCTTGTAGTTGCTAGACCCCCCTCCAGTAGTATCTAATGTTGGTATGAGCTACATTTCCCCTATGACAACATTCCCCTTGGCTATCCCATACCCAAAATTAATCATTGCATTTGATTAAGTGTACTAACTAGACACCAGGACCATCATTGATAGTATTTATTTGGTTGTTTACTCTTTCATTCCTATGGTGCTCAGTACTATGATCAAAATTCCTCCCCAACTAAAAAGCATTACACTCACCTTAGAGGAATTATAGGAATATGTGGAGAAGAAAGATAAGCTAATTTAGGACATTGTTAATTCCTACTAGTCAGCCAAGAAAAGACAAAAGGTCTCTAAGATGTCCAAGAGTTTGAAGCTGGTAAAATTTAATGAATTGCCCTAGTATGTCATCTCTATGGCCACCAATATTTATGATATGCCCACCATAAAATAATTTGAGCCATGGATGTTCTTGATTCTTATATGCATGTTAGAGAGGTAGAAGAAGTTAGACTTGGCTACTATACTTAGTGATAATATGCATAGGTAGATGATGCAGCTCCAAGCTAAAATTCTTTCAAAAGAGGCATTTATAGGTAAATTCTACATGTCCTCTTATTTGATGTACAACTTAGTGCACAATAAGAAGTTCTAAGGGATCATCAGGGACCCCAATGGAATGAGGATTTATGAGATATACTTAGAAATCACCATGAAAGGATTTAAGAAGAACTTTTGAAAAGTCTACAATTACTTCTTCAGTATTATGATGAGTGTCTTCTTTCCTTTTAGAAGCCTCAACAGAATGTCTAGGGAAACCAAGGAGGTATAATGAGAAATATGGCACCTCCTATATTCAATTTAGGACATTCACATATATCAAGGTAATTGGTTGTTTAGGGTACCCACATAAACTAATAAGGTACATTGATGACAAGTTAGCAGTAATGGAGTTGAGCCAATAGATGGTGCTTTCACATGAAATGATAGAAACCAAAAATATTAACAATTCCTTCAAATTTCTCATTATAATTGGATATTATTCATGTCCTTTAGTTGCTAAGGTGAAAGGATTAGAGCAAGAAATGGGATAGTATACAATTGATAAGATGCCACCCAAGCCCAATTATGACATTAGATGGCTAGTGAATATGGTGAATAATGTGATATTACATCAATCACATTATGAAGACATTTGGTCTGACTACACCACTAAGGAGGCTGTCAAGAAATTAGAGTATATGAGGCTAACAGTGTAGGAGGTCATTAGCTATAATATTGTTCCCATCCCTAAGGACATGGTAGATGATAAGATGACACTAGATTTAATGTATAACATAACTAATATTGAATCCCAATCCATCTCACAAGTATATTTTAATGTTCAAGAAAATTATTCTATCCCATGGAGACCATTTCCAATTATGAGAAGAACTTTTAAATGGTTAAAGGAACATGGGATAGATCTTGGTGCATATGACACATGTGACCTCCAAAAGCTCAATAAAATTAAGGAGTTGAGAGGTTTCCTTCCATAATATAATGGTGATCCTACAACTCCACTACCAACAATGAAAGTTAAAGGCAAGCACAAGCTTAGTGATGTTGATTTCACCAAGCCAAATGATGTGGAGTTTATAACAATAACATAGTCTAAGGATTGGTTATATTTCTTGAATATAAAAAGCCTCACAAAAAATTAGGACACAATTATTATGGGGGAGGTTACATTGGCCATCTCCACCCCCATATCCATTTTAGGAGAGGGATCACCAATGGTGCCAGCCATTCAGATAGCCATCCCCATGGCCAATCTAGCCATAGTTCCACCTACTCCACCAAAACAACAAGTATCATCCTCCCTTCCCCAAATGATATATTCAAGAAAGAGGGGATGTGAGGATGAAGGGGAAAAAACCAAACAAAATAGACTCTATAAGACTCTACAACCTCCAAGTGGATTTATTATGAGCAAGAAGGAAGTCATGTTCAAGAATCTACCCTCTAAAGAAGTCCTTGTAAATAGAAAAGAAGACTAGGGATCATATGTATATAGGATAAAGGATGTGAGTGATGATGAGGATTTAGATGAAGATAGGCCCATTGTCAAGGTGATGAATAAGCAGTGCGTCTTCACTCTTCAAGTAAAGATTAGGTAGATAAATCTAAGGGAGAGGTCCTAAACCTGAGTGATGGCCCTGATGATAGGCTTATTTACATAAGAGGGACCCTCGATAGTAGAAATCAAAGGTGATGAGGAAGACATATTGACCTCAAATGATCCTTTATCTTTTGATGATGGTGTACATGTCAATTTTGAGGTAGATACACAAGCTCAGGCCCCTTAAGAGAAAGAAGTAGTTTCATCAGACATAGAAACATTTTTTGATAATGTCATCACCCAACCACTAGGCCAAGGTGATCAAGGTGGAGTATAAAACTTGAGTAGGCCTGATGAATGAGATAAAGTAGAGCTAGAATAATATGTTCAAATTATAACTAATCTAAAAGAGGTGTTTGAGTAGGAAAAATCACAATCAGCTATAGAAGTACCATAAGATGCCCCTTCACCTCCAAAGGTGTTAAGTTTAGCATTGAAGGAGAAAGGAAAGTGTGGAAGGAGGTGGGGGAGTAAAATTGTAAATGTGTACCCACACCCATGAAAAAACAAATAATGAATTATATGACTTAAATAAATATGCTGGAGAAGATGTTTTAGGGAGTGGTACTTCAATTGAATTACTATGAGGTCTTCTCCATTACATCAGGGTCCATGACTGAACCCATACTAAAGGTTTTAAGGTCATGAATAATGAATATTTGCTTGAAGGTGGCAAGGATATCACCATAGCCTCATCCATGCCTAATGAACAAGAAAATAAAGAATGTGAAGTGGTTGCGTAGCCTTCCATCTAGTTAATATAACAAAGAAGTTTGATTGAGAAGTTATTCAAGGAATCTCATCAGCCTAGGTTGAAGTTTGATGTTTTGGAGTAAATAGAGATGAATCTAGAAAAGGAGCATGGAATGGTTAAGGGTGGCTAAGAGAAAGAGAGTGATGAGGATATTTAACATTTTTTTTTAATCCCATAGCCAAAACCTATGGCACTCCCTACATCTAGAATTTCATTGACGCCACCCTTCACTATCTCAAGGCCATCATTAATGTCTACCACTTCAATGGGATTTCAGACTAGACCCCTTCTTTAGGTCATAGAGTAGGTTAAAAAAGGAGATAAATTATGAAAAAAATAGGGGATATCAACGTAATGAAGATCACCCATGCACATAAGGCCAATTCCCCTAAAAAATCTAGAACACATTATAAAACCACCTTCACCACCACTAGAGAAAAGAATGTCTAGATAGTTATCCCTCCACCTAATGTATTGAAGAAGGATGCTAACCTTAAAATTTACACTATCTATAGCTATAATCTATGGGATCCATCATGTAACAAGATAAAACATAGCTCACATGTCTTGGCTAACATGGTAGCACATATAATGGATAAAGATAAAGCCACCATGAAAGAGTTGAAGGCAAAAAACTAGGGTATGAACTAATACTTGAAAATTTTACTAAGTGAGCCTAAAGAAGTTACTAAACATAATAGTATGGCTCTAGGTCCTCTCCATCTCTCCTTTGCATCCCTCTATTCCAGTTAAATTGATGATTTGAAGACTAAAATATGAGCAAATAAATACTAGAAATAAGACTTGGGTGCTAGGGTGGTAGAAATAATCCACTCAAAATTTAAATGCTTGAGTGACATAGTGGAAAATAAAAGAGAGTGTAATGCCCATATATTTTCCTATGAGGTAGACAACAAGAAGTGGGAAGTAGCTTGGTATAAAATAATGAGATCTATAATATGGTAACACAAAATTTGATTGTGGAGAAGATCATTACTCCAAATGATCTTAAAAATCCAAAGAAATATCAATTAGCAATCAAGCATTGTTTGATGATTCTCAAAGATGACATCTTTGATATGAAAGGAGAAGAATAGTATTTCAATACTATAACCAAAGAGATAGATACAACACTAAGGAAGAAGGTGATCCTTTATGATGAAAATGATCTATGGGAGGATGTAGTGTGCACTAATTTAAAGAGCCTCATTGATGTACCATAATAATCCTTTGATGTTCATAAGATAAAGTAATTAGTGTCACTTAAGAAATCATGTGACCAACTCAAGGAACTCATTAGATGGAAGCAAACCATGATTTAGTGGATTGCTATCTGGCTTGAATAATATGGAGTCAAATTCAAATACCAAGTAAGTCTAGATGAAGCGAGTATCACCCCCATGATCAAAGAATACTTCAAATACAAAAATAGGTTGGTGAAGGAATCCATCATTCAGATCGATTCTAGATCTTAATTGAACATTTCAATTTTTTTTGAGCTGGCACCACCTCTCCTTTCCCTTTTCTTTTCCCATTTCCCATTGGGAAACTATTATACTTCACTTGATAATATCACATCCATTTTGAGGTAGTTTTATGTAATCATGTATATAGGAAAGGTACAATTTATTTATTATATAAGATGATAAAGGTTTGTTTTATCTCTTGTAGGATCTACCTTTACGTAGATAACTGAAATTAATCTCCTTTAATGAAAGATCAATTTTTTCATCCTCATAGGAGCATGTGCATGACTTGAGGAATCATGTTTGTTACAAGGTCTAATAGACTCCAAGCCCATAAAGGAATCTTTAGCTGGAGCATCTTTAAGAATATGCTAGGATTAGATCATTTGTATAAGTAAAGGGGGTATGTCCCTTTACAATGGTCAATTAAATTTTTGAGTAAAGAGCTATAGCCTCAAAGAGTTCTCTCTATGTAACATTCCTGGTGCCAAATTGATTTCTATTGTAAAATCATTGGTAAGCTTTGAGAGCATCATACATGCTTCCCTTGTTACAAGATTTTCTTGCATAGTGTCAATCTATTATATTTTTCAATACACATTGAAATCATTTCCAATTCAAATGATAAATGAATTTTGCTTATGGCTTTTATTCCCTTTCTATTTCTAAAATACAATGCCATATTTAACATGCTTTGTTGATTGATGATCTGATGTATTCATCTTTATGGTGGTCATTTAGAGTGTATATCTAGATTATAAAATCCTTTATGCTTTGATACTCTGGGATAGGGTGTTGATAGCCATTTTAAGGGTAGTCCTAGGCTCATAGATTCAAATAGAAGGAGTTCTTAAAGGATATCACCTATGCATGTTTTTGGTTTCACTTATGTTAGATCTTTGGTACATTTGTTGATAAAGGTAAAAAAGTAGTTTACTTGAAATTATTTGTACTCATATGTTAACCCTCCACTTTTAATCTCTATTAACTAATAGTTATCATCCTACCCTATTTTTCCATACATAGAACATGACCTCTATATATCTAAAGTGTTATTTCCTATGACCACATAAATATTAAATACTTGGCATGTGTTTTATTTCATATATTAAATATTAGCATTAAAATCTCTTATTCATCTCATCATTATTGAAAATTATTTAGAAAGGAAGTTACAATAATATCCCTATCTATCTTTAGTAGCTTGTGTCTAGCCTATAACATTTACTCATTCCATGTGACAACCCTTGTTGGGTGGATTAAGCAAGCTTGGTTGTGTTTCAGTTAGATTTGTATCCCTTTACACCAACAAACCCCAAGAAGATTGAGTTGAAAAATCCCTTCATGTGAGAAAGCTACCCCTTAGGTCCTCTCATCTTGGTTTAGGTAGAGTTAGAAGTAGTAGGGAACTGACCATACCCTTTATAAGTGCCTCCTAGTCATTTTCTATGCTCAGTTCCATAATGATGTTAAACCTTTCCCTAGCTACATTGACATACTAAGCATGTGTTCCATCTCTCTTTACCACCTTCTTCAAGTGTATAATGTTGAATGATAGAGGTCTACAGATGGGAAACAACACTTTTTAGCACTATTGTTGGGGAGATTTATTGTTACCCATGATATTGGGAGTATTTGTAGAGATCTATAAGTGTTTTGTTTATTCTATTTTATACTATTACTACATCGAATTGTTTATCTTTAGGTCATTAATATATTTACACATTTTATTTTTAAATCCACTAGGAATGTTCACCCTATGCTGTGAGTAGTTTTTCAATTCTTTTAGAGTAGTTTTTAATGTTTGAAAGTTTTCTTTCCTTTAGTTTTTGTGTATAGTTTTATTTATTTTAGTCTAGAAGGTTTTCTTCTAGTGCTGACTCCATTATATCAAGGTTTAAATATCAATGCCTAATATATATGATCTTCTCTATTTTGAAGAGTTTTCTTTAGATCTATAAATATAGAGGGTATTAGGTCTTCCTTCCAAAAAAATCCTTCTAAAGAACTTGTCACTGAGTTGAAAGCTCCATCCAAGAAGAGACAAGTGTGGAAGCCTATTCTAGGCCAAAGCTCAAGTAATCAAATAACACCTGATTAGTTTATCACCTATTTTATTTACCTCCTTTTCTCTATCTTTTGTTTAGTTAAAGAATACTAAATCACCTCAGATAAATTTGAGCTCCTTGCAAGTCAAGATCCTTCTCTACAAATAAGTCTTTCTCCTCCTACTAGACCATTAAGGATTATTTATATTTCTCCTCCTTCAAGTCATCCCCATAGTATTTATTCTCAACCATTCCTTAGTTAATCTTCATCTACAAATTTAGAGATGGGATACCATGACCTGAGAAGGAGGATGTTTAATTTTGGTAGTTTTTCAATGCTCTTAGAATAGTTTTTAGTGTTTGAATGTTTGACTTCCTTTAGTTGTTGTGTGTAGTTTTATTTGTTTGTCTAGAATTTTTGCTTATAGAGGTGACTCAATTATATCAAGTTTTAAAGATCAATGCCTACTATCTATGCTCTTTTTTGTTTTGAATATTTTTATTTAGATCTAAAAATCTAGAGGGTACTAAGTCTTCCATCTAGAAAAATCCATCTAAAGAACTTGTCCCTAAGTTGAAAGCTCCATATAAGAGGAGACAAGTGTGTAAGCCTATTATAGGCCAAAGCTTAGGCAACCAGGTAAGCCCTAATTAGTTTGTCCCCCATTTTATTTACCCCCTTTTCTCTTGTATCCCTTTAGTTGAAGGATACCAAAGTAACTCAAAGAAATCAGAGATCCTTTCAAGTCAATCTCCTTCTCTACAAAGAAGTCTTTCTCCTCATGCTCGGCTATTAATTCTTCTCTCTATTTCTCCTCCTTCAAGTCCTCCTGATAGTATTCATTCTTAACCATCCCCTAGTTCATCTTCATCTTCATATTTATAGATGAGATATCATGACTTGAGAAGGAGGATGTTTAATGTCAATAATGGTAATGATGGAGAAGAAGATCAAGGTCTAGGCAATAGACATAAACCATTTTTGATCCCAAGGTTTAAACCTATCAGCTTTAATGGTATACCTAGTTTCCCCAATGAGGTTCCTATAAATATTATAAATGTATTACCAAAGTTTCAAGGGAATAATGCAATGTCTAGGGAACAACATTTTCAATCCTTCTTGAACATCATTCAAGATTATGAAATAGATCTAGAAGATGTGTGTATAAAGATCTTTATGAACACACTTGAAGATGAGGCCCATAAATTATTTAAATCCCTCCCTAATGGATCCATAGATACATGAAAAGCTATGATTGATGATTTTAAGATGTAATATGGTGATAACATTGATCCCAAATTCTTTCTTTATTAATTTGAGAGCCTCAAGAAGAATCCTAATGAATATGTGAAGGAATTCAATTCTAGATTTAGTAAGGTAAAGAGAAGGCTATCAGAAGATATCAGACCTAGTGGTGTCACTTCTTTGATTAAGTATTGTCATCCATTTGACAAGAAATTAACCTATTATCTTAGAGATAAGGCCCCCAAAAATTTGAGTATGGTTTTTAATTTGTCTATCCAAATAGAAAATAATATTAAAGCTATGGGTAAGCCTTTAAAAAATAGGGATGATGTCAAGCTGGTAAATCCTGAGAGGCCTCAAGCCTCCCACAAGAGTATAGACCTAGAGGAAATTTTGAAGAATCTAGCCTCTGCTATGAAAGATATTTCTTACAAGTTGGCTAGAGAAAAAAAGGGCATATCTCATGGTTCCTCTAACAATGATGATAGGAAGGATCAAAAGAGGGAGGAATGGAATCATCCTCAAGATCAAGGTCAGGGCAGTCTAGCTTTCCAAGCCAAGAATAGTGACAAGGAAAATGGGCTTAAAAGGGATGAAAAATATGAAATAAACTAGAACCAAGGAGGAGGAAGAGAAGTACATGATCCTCTAGATGAAAATGTCAATATTGTCAATTATGACATTAACTAGTGTGATAAGTGATTTCTTTGTCATACCTCATATAAGACAATTAATGATGATGGTCAGGATGAAGAAGGATTTAAATCTACATATGATGAAGATGATATCTAGATTTTTGAATTCTAAGACATGGAAAATTACACCTTCTAAGAGGAAGTTATGAGTGCTTCAAATATCCCTGATTATAGAGACACCCCACCATATGAATATTTTACTTTCCAACTTAGTAAACCAAATGAGATGGTTGCCTCTCCATCTATAGAGATAATGAGTGCTATCACTACTAAGAAATTTTGGAGAGTATGTGATAAGGTAAGGGTCTTAGCCATATATTTCATCTATGAAATAAGCATGATGCCTAAATATGAATTGCTTATTCATGAATTTGAGTTTCTAAGATCAATGATGAAAGAAAAGTATGGAGATTCACCTCCATCGATTGAGGACAAATAATTGATGATCCATGTATACATTTCCTAAGAGGAGTGCAATTTGAGAAGTAAATATTAGAATACTCCTCTAAAAGATAAAGACTTCACTACTTCTAAATTAGAGATTAAATAAAAAGAGACCAAAGGGAATAAGGAGGTCCAAAATTCCACCAATCTTAGTTCTACACCTAATAATGTCAAACCAAGAGGTACCTAGACCAAGAATATAACTCTTTTGTTATCTAGCATTCCCAAGAAGGATGAACATAGGAAGCCTCCTTTGAAGAGTGACATTGAGAGTGTTGGTTCTCCTACTTATATCCTTCTGACTCTTGATGAGTGTATCCCAAATGATAATGTTACAAGTTTACGTACTAACACTCCCTTGCCTAAATATAGTATTTTTGATATGGCCTATGTTTTGAGTCAGATGAAGGTCATAGTACCATTTGTGGAATTGCTTATAATTCTAGAGCATAGGAGAAGATATTTTGAGTATTTAGGATTCAATCAAAAGGTCACTACCAATGAAATTGTCATAGCTGAGCCTTCTCTCACTTCCCCTATGGAAGATGAGAAAACCTTATAATCTCTTAAAAACCACTTAGAGGTGTATTTAGGGACAACATTGGTATAAAATTAGATGGATTTAAACCCATTCTATACCACCCTACTGATTAATAGTTTGGATTTCTATAACTACATGTTTTACTTTGGTGCATCTTGTAACATTATTCCATTTGCTATGCTAAATGAATTTTTTATAAGGATAACTAAAACATATGGATGATGCATTGCCATAGATTCTAGATAAGTACCTATTGTTGGAATCATTAAAGGAATAGTGGTGTAGCTCACATAATACCATGGTAAGTTCTTGAGTATGGATGTTGTTATTGTAGATTGTCTACCAAAATAGGGTATGTTACTATGTAGAAAATGGCCTACTAGTATTAGGGGTAGTGTTTAAATAGACCTATCCTATATCACTATTCCTCTAGATGGGAAGATGGTTTGCTTGAACCAAGAGCCAAAAATGCTTTATGTCCTAGAAGATCCCAAGTACCAACTGAATGAAGTATTATATGTGGATACATAAATTGAATATTTTATGGGGAGCATTAAATATGTGGAATTGCCTCCCAAATTTGGAATTGATGATAAAGATTCCATCTAGACCATGCATTTTGATGGAGCATGTTCAAACTTTGGAAATGGAGGTGGGATTATCTTTTATGCCCCTAATGGCCAAGCTTATAGGTACTCCTTCCAATTGTAATTTGAGGGCATGAATAATATTGCATAATATGAAGCACTCTTAATTGGCCTTTGGATCACCCATGAATATAGACACAAGAGTTTACTGGTAAAGGGTGATTCAAAATTAGTGGTGAAGTATGTCTGAGCTATTTACACCATAAAATAGAAAAGATTAAAGCAATACTAAAATGCTATATGGGACTACTTAGAATGGTTTGATGATTTCAATATTGAATACCATGTTCAAGATCTCAACCAAGTGGTAGGTACACTTGTGAAGAGGGTTATATATTTCAAAGTTGAACATATGAACCCCTCTTGTTAGTATGAGGTTGAGGTACTGGTAAGGCCTTCTATCCCAAACAACATCAATCATTGGCAAGTCTTTCACAATGATGATCAAATAAAAAGGTTTATATGTTCTATAAATGAGTTTAAAGGAGCCATTATAAAATTAGACTCAATGGTATAGGTCTATGATGGAAAATAAACCTTGTATGGAAATGAAATCATAAATTTAAAGAGTAATACTTTCCCTAGAGGATTGGAAACATCCTTTGATGAAGTTGATAGAGTCAAATCTAGAAATATTTATATATCAAAGGATGTGACTGAGATTAACATTGGGATAGAAGAAAATCTAAAGAAGATTTGGCTCAGTACTCACCTAAGTAGGAAAGAGAAGCGACCATTCATCATGCTATTCATAAAGTACCAAGACTATTTAGCATGGTCATATTCAAAGTTGAAGGCTTATAGGGAGGATTTATTCTAGCATGTTATCCCCATCTAGCCTATTACAAAACCATTCCAATAAAAATAGTGGCCTATCAATCCCATCTTGGACACTAAGATGTAGGAACAATTTAAAAATTTGAGGGATTGTGGGATCATTTATCTCATTAGGTATTCATCATAGGTGCCAAATATAGTCCCTATCAAGAAGAAGAATAGAGACATCTAGCTCTACATTGATTTCTAGAAATTAAATCAGGATTCACTAAAGGAAAATTATCCATTTTCAAACATGGATAACATGCTTTAGGAAATTACTAGATATGAGTTGTTATCGACTCTAGATGGCTTTTCTATCTATAAATAGGTAGTAGTGAAGGAGGTTGAAAGGTTTAAGACTACTTTCAATATTCCTTGAGGAACATACATATATATCCATATACCTTTTGGCTTGATGAATGTAGGTGCCACCTTTTAGAGAGAAATGGATGTATCCCTCACCAGCGTGATCAACTAATTTATTATCATCTATCAAGATGATGTCATAGTGTACTCTAAGCAAAGAGATGACTGGTTAGGGCACTTGGAACAAATGATTATTATATGTAAGGAGTTTTGAATCTCCCTCAATCTAAGAAAGTGGCACTTTGGAGTACAAAAGGAAAATATATTGGGACATATTATGTGTCAATAAGGTGTCATGATAGACCCTAAAAGGGTAGAGGCAATTGAAAAACTACCCATCCCAAAAACCAAGAAAGGTATCCAATATTTCTTCAGCTAGATACATTTCATATGAAGGTTTGTTTCCAAATTTATAGAGATTACTCTTCCCATTACTGTAATGATAAAGGATCAAACCATAAAGTGGGAGGAAAAGGATACCCAATATTTCCAAGACATCCAGGTCACTTTGAAAACTACTTGGTACTTACCAGTCCTGATTATAGAAAAGATTTCTAGATCTTTTCATTTGCCTTTGAGTAGACCATTGCTATAGTGCTACTACAAAATAATGATGAGGGTTATAATCATCCAATTGCCATTTTTATAAAGTCATTGTAGGGATATGAACTAAAGTATAACATAATGGAGAAAAAATCCTTTTATCTCTTAAAGTCTATCAAACAATTTAGATCTTATATTTTGAGTTCAAAAATTCTAGCCTATGTTCCTCATACTATTGTGAAGGACATATTAACTTAGAATGAGACTAATAATAAAAGAAGTTGATGGGTCAATAAAATTCAAGAATATGACTTGGAAATACAAACTACCAAGATTTTTAGAGGTGTGGATCTCTCTAAGATGATGATTAAAACCAAGTTATAGGTTAGAGAAGTGAATAATGTGGAAGGGGTCATTAATAGGCTTGAATCCAAGTACAACCAATCACCATGGTATAAGGACATAGTATATTATATAAAGACTCTGAATTATCCTCCCCATTTAGACAAAATTCAATGGAAGAAGCTAAATTTGGTATCCCAAAAGTATCTCCTATCACAAGATGATCTATCTTGGAGGAACCCATAGGGTGCCCTCTTGAGATGCTAGTGGAAAGTGAGATTTCTTCACTTGTTATGTAGTTCTATAGTGGTGTGTTTGGTGGTCACTTTGCTCCTATAGGTACTATACACAAAATTCTAAGGGTCAAGTATTAGTGGACCACATTATTTAAAAATGTGATTGCCATGGTAAGAAGATGTGAAGAGGGCCAATGATTCTCTGGGAGAATGAAAGCATTCAGATCACTTCCCATATAGCTAGTTTCTATTGAAGGACCCTTTAGGTAGTAGGGAATAGATTTCATGGGTAAAATATTAGATGCTTCACGTACTAGTCACAAATGGATCTTAGTTGCTACTAATTACTTGATAAAATGGGTTGAAGTAATCCATTATAAAAAATCAACCCATTAGGTAGTCATTGATTTCCTTTCGAATAATGTAATTTGTCTATTTGGATTTCTAGTTAAAATTATATGTGAAAATGCCATGTGATTTAGAGCCAAATAGTTAGTTGCATTTTGTGAAGATTATGGGATTGATCTATCATATGACTCCAATCATAATCCACAAGGGAATGGGTAGGCCATGTCTAACAATAAGAATTTATTAAATATCATTAGGACTCTAGATTCCAATAAAAAAGAAATGGGGTGAGTAGTTAAAGTTTGTTGTTTGGGCTGATAGGTTAACTCTAAAGAGGTCTATTGGGAAAATCCACTTTGATCTTGTTTATGGAGTTCAAACTATTTACCCCTAAATCTATATTTACCTATGTACCAATTCATACAAGTAGCTGAGGACAAAGAAAAAATAAACCACTATGAAGAAAGGATCAACTATATCATAGAACTTGATGAATCTCGCAAACAAGCTCATGAAAATAATTTAAAGGTCAAGGAAAGGCTCAAAAGTATTTTTGACAAAATGGTCACCCTAAAAGCCTTTCAAGTTGGTGATCTAGTTCTACTCTAGGATAGCATACATGAAGACAAAGGGAAAAATTATAAATTTGATTCCATATGGATGGGTCCCTACACCATTGATTATCAAATAGGAAACCATACATTTTATCTCAGAGATATTGATGGAGAAATCTTAGAACTACCAATTAATGGTAGATACCTCAAGCATTTTTTGGATTCAATGCATGTTAGATTTTGTAAATATGTGCATATTGTAGAGTCCATTGTGTTTTATTTCCCTACTTGGTGTTTTGTTTATATAGTTTGTGTTTATAATTTCTCTCTTTGCTAACTTTAAATGCCTTTTTTACCTATGGTGTGTCTTCCCTACCCTTGCTGTCATTTTTTGACTCAGTGGCCCAATAGATGGGCATTTGGTCTAGTGTTCTCTATGTAACCATTGGGGGTACACATCCTCGATCAAGAGCCTATGTTAGTGACCAAAATTTCACGATAAAAATTGGGCCCTTGTTATAAAAATGCTTAAGTTCAAATAGGATTTTTAATCTTATTTCTATTGGGTGAAAGCGTTTCTTTACGTTAACCTTTTGGGCTTTTTATATGAACATAATGACTGATAAAAATAGGTATTAAATAATTTTTCTTAGACAAAATCTCTAAATACTTAATTTTTTTAGACATTTTGTTTGCTACAAAATCTTTGAGAGAATTCTATACTTGACCTTTTAGGTCTTAAGTGTTTTTAGGGTATTTGTTTAGACTTTTTGTCCATAACAAAAAGTCCAAAGGGAACTTTATAGAGAGGACATTTTAAATAGTTCCAAAGGAATTATAGGGTTTAATCAAAGGTCTCATGATAGGAATATTCATGGGATAAGATTGAAATATAAAAACCATTTTTCTATGCATGGATTTGTTGCCTTATGTTCGAAGAAGAAGAAATTCTAGGGCCCCAAATGAACTTGTTGAATTGCACCTTTGACATGTTTTTATGACTAAGGTAAGGAATTTATTGGTGAAATAAATGAAGGACATGTGTCTATCTCAAGGGACTTCATGAATATTACCAAGGTTCAGAAGAATATTTCACCCTTCTCTAAAAAAAAGAGCTATTGTAAAGGTAAAAAGAGGTTGTTAGTCTGAGTTTAGGTATAAGTTGGACACATGGTAGTTTCTTGGTAGTATATGAGTTTTTTAACCTTTTTGAATATTTACCCACTTACATTTTGGTGGTAAAGTGCTTACATTATTGAGGGCTTGAGTACCTGAACTTGCAAAGAAAGTAATGCCACATGGCAAATCCTTAGGGTCTTCTTAGTTTTGTTCCCTTTTTGGAGACTGACCCAGTTACCTTTTAGTGGGAGAGGTGCTTAAAGTATCCATGGATTGAGTGATTGAACTTGTAAAGTAAGTAATTACACATGGCATATCATTGGGTTCTTCTTAGGTTTTATCCCATTTCTAAGATTACCTCACTTACCTTTTGGTAGGCAAAGTCAAAAGTTCCCCAAAGGCCCAAATACCTAAATTTGTAAATCTAAATTATGACACATGGAATTATTACATCTCATAAGGAGCTCAAGGCATATTATATCATTTCACCAAAGGAAAATAATGATTGAAGAAGTGCATAAGTCCTTAAAGGACTAGAAAAGTACCATGATGTATTTTCCACTTATATGGCTCCACATGCTGCAAGAAGGATCACCTAGTGTAAAAAGAATATTTGTATCTTCCCTCTCTTTTTAAAATGGTCATGTAATTAATAAGGGTGGTTGGTGATTGGCCTTTGTGATTTGAAGCATTAATGGTAACTCTAATTTGAAAATGTAAAGGATTATAACTAAGGCATTTGTTTTCATTTTGCATTTACCCTTTGCATTCAGAGATTCTATTTGTGCATTTTAGCTATTGTGTCCCCTAGCTAAGTTCAGTGTGAGAATGTGATTATGGTGATTTATTCATATATTTTCAACTTCTACTGTGTGCCACCCTCAGGATTAATAACAAGTATTCTTTCAACTCCTTGTGTTGTTATTTTTGAAAGGAATTGAGAGGTATTGTGAGGGTTATCTGAGTGAAGGGTTCATCAAAATTTGAAGTATTATGCTAGAAAGCTAGAGTAAAAAGGGAGTATCCTCGACTACCATGAAGGGAATAATTATCTCTATTTTGGTTGGGATTAATGATATAAATGTCATGGGGTTAGATTTTTTGGCCCTATTGAATGCCTTATAGTAGTTAGACCCCCCTCAAGTAGTAGGTAATGTTGGTATGAGATATATCACCCCTATGACAACATTACCCCTAGCTACCTAATACCTAAAATTGATCATTTAATGTACTTGAGCATACCAACTAGACACCAAGACTGTCATCAATGGTAGCCATTTGGTTGTTTGCTCTTTCACTCCTATGGTGATTAGTACCATGCTCAAAATTCTTCCCTAGCTAGAAAGCATTACACTCACCATAGAGTAATGTCAATATCACATGAAGAAAAATGATAAGGCAATTTGGGACATTGTCAAATCCTATTGGCTAGCCAAGAAAAAGACAATGGTCTCTAGGATGCCCAAGAGTTTGAAGTTGGTATAATTTAAAAAATTTACCCCGTATGTCATTTCCATGGACACTAGGGTTTACAAGATGCCCACCATATACAAATTTGACCCATGTATGTTCTTAATTATAATATGCATGTTGGAGAGGTAGAAGAAGCTGAAATATCCCAAATGAGCTCTGCCCTAAATTACTAATTTTTGAAACTTGAATTCTGCCCTAGAATTTTGAATATCTATCTTTCTAAACCCTAGATCTGAAATCTAATTTTCTGTTCTAAATTTATAAATGATTTTGGCAGCGAATAAATGTATGTCAAATGCATAAATAAACATGCTGATTATATGCCCTTATGGAAATAACATCAACTCTAAATTCAAACACATAATATGACCATCCAACACAAACAAATGACATATAATTCTGTGTTTTGAATACAAATGACTACTGCTATGAAAAAGATTATCCAGAATTGCAATTACATCAAGTTTATGGATTCAAACATACCCAAACATAGTCCAAATCCCTACTATTACAAATCATTCCAAAGATAATATATATTTTCTCCACAATTCTGATCAAAGTCTGCTCCAAAACGGATATGCAATTTCTGCTCCAAACTCATGATTCTCTAATAAAGTGCAATTGTGAACTCTGTATGAATTCACCTCCGAGATGCGATTGGGTTTTCATCCAATCCATATTCTTTCCTCAAGGGTTTTCATACTTGGAAAAGTATTGCAAACAAGTTGTAGATCCACAATGGGAAAATAAAGAAAGATGCTGACTGAATTAATTCCAAAAGACTTTCTCAACCTTCTTTTAAACGCTCCAAGGAATCTTCTAGAAGAAGCCAACTTGCAACTAACTCCAACTTCTAGAAGAAACTTATTTAATATTTTATTTTTACCATTTTAATTAAAATTAATTAATTAAAGTCATCCTTTTGAAATAATATTAATTTTTGGACAACTTAAATTAATTCAATTAATTGAATCACTTTATCATAATTTTGGGGACATTATAGTCCTCCCTTCCTAGAGATTGCTTGTCCTCAAGAAATTCCCCCTTGATACCTAATACCAACTTCTAGGATCCCATATTATTATTAGAAATTTGCAAACTCTACTATCTGAAACACTATGCTGCAATACATCTATGAATAAATTCTCCTTATCTCTCCTAGATAATAGTGCAATAATTCTCAATATATAATTAACAAATTCACCATCACATACTTTAGTCTTTGTAGAAGACCACTGCGCTACTCTGGTTATCATGCTCTCTAAATTCCCATAAGGATGATGACTCATAATTGGGAGTGAAAATGTCATGAAACATATAGAATCATTTACCTCATCATTCACTAAACTTTCTTCATTCAATTCTTAGTCTTTTCTACTTAAAGCATTGTCATGTATTCCTTTCTTTAGTTTTCTTCATTTTGCCTTTGACAAATAAGGATTTTCTATAGTAATCTATAGTCCTTTTGCCCTTGTTTGTTTCATGTGATGATCCTTTCATTGCTCTATAGTAACTTTTGAATGGCAGATCACACAAAGTGTTCTCATGTTTTCCAAATTACATTCACCTCCTAATCTATATACTGGCATGATATGATCTGCATGCCATGCATTTCCTTTAGTTGGCTCTAAAACAAGCCTATTGAGAAATCTTTGATGTTTTGAAAAATTTGGGGCAGCCTTGAGTATGTTCTCTCTTCATTGATCAATTGTCAATGGATGAATGCACTTAACTAGTTTATGGCAATTTAGTTCACAATTGGTACATATTCCATGCTCTATGGAAAAGAGTTCCTCCTGCAAAAATTGTTGACTTATCCTCATACAAAAATCTTCAAAATAGCTTATTTTGTAAAATAAATCCTCAAAATATTCAAGGCTCTTTGCCTGGATTCCTAAGTAAGGGTTCTAACACAATTTGCAAAGGGGCTGTTCATCTACATTCTAAGCCTACATTTCATGCCTCTCTTTGATTTTAACATGTTTTGATAGTGATATCTTCTGCCAGGCTACATGTTCTGGCAAAGGATTACTAATATCATCTCCTTTTGCAACCCAGTGCTTACTTCCTCCTTTCAAGAAGCCCCATGTCCATAATTAGGCTCATATTTCATGTAGCTCAATTCAAGGCTTAAAGGCAACCACAATGGCCTTCCAAATGGTTTATTATGCTCAACAAGTCTGAGACCATTCCACTTCATGATGAATTTAAGTGAAATTTCATGATCTTCCAATCTTTGAATCTCTAAAATTGGATCTATAGGCCATTTAGATAGAAGAGACTCCAACATTCCTTTTTTGGGAAGAATTGGAACTTTGGCTTCAACACTAACTCCAGTTAGTTTCTCAAATATCTTAACTACACTGGCATCATCATGTCAACCCCAACCCACAACAGATCCTAGTAAAAATTGCTGATGTGCAGCTACTGAATTGTAAAGTGGAATATTCAGGTTTGTAGACTCACGCAGCACAATTCCCAGATCCTTCACATAGATGTCAAGAGCTAAATGCAGAGTGTAGTCATTTGCCAACATGAGTGGTGTCAGGATCCTACTGCCCACTAAGGGCACACTTGATTACCTTTGTATTAGCAACTAAACATGGAATTTAACTAGAATGAATAAGTAACTAGAAATATGAAACAACATAGGATATGAGAGACAATACCCAATTGTATTAATAATCATTCAGAGGAAAATATAATAAAGAAGATGCCACACTTCTTCTTCCCACACCTCTAGAGCTCCCACACTTCTAGGGTTCACCTGTAATTATCCTTAAATAGTTCACTCTCTCATCATGGTCATAACAATCAACTCCAATACAGAGTTGTTGTTCACCTCCACCAGTCAATAACAATGCTTCCAATACACCAAGTACACAACCGTACTCCAAGTAGATCTTCCCTTTCCTTGCTGCCACCTGCAAATCAACAGACCTTACCATGTAGATATCTCTACACCCTAAAGAACCCTTGTCCTTACCTCACCAAGTCCTCATGATTCTTCAACCAGTACCCCAGTGGATCTTCTAGTAGAACTTGCATAACCTGAAACTCTCCCTGATCATACACACTCAGCACCCCTTTGGAACTAGGAGGAACTACTCTTGCTCTCTCTTAAAGCATAATGGATTTCTAGCACACTTTTACAATACAACCCATGAGTCTATTATATAGATCTCATGCATACAATAATTAGACCCTAATTACAATAATTAGACATGAAACTCAAGACTATAATTAGCCTCTTAACATGCAAACAACTGGTTCATTAACAAACTATTCATCAACTCGCAGTTCTAGAACTGCATAGGCGACCAACATCGGTCCCTGTCTACCTAGAGGTGATCGACGTCAGCTGATCCTGATCGATGTCGATAGATTCCTATCTCTCCCTTGACCGACGTTAGTTGGCCTAACCGATGTTGGTGTTTGTGACACTTTAGTAACTCCTCTTGTTCACAACCTGGTGAAGCTTTTAACTCCACAACCTAACAATCTCCCACTTAGAGATAAATAGCTACACTTGTACCTATACCTGTACCTTCATCTAATTCATTTCTTGGCTTATATCCCTCCTCAATCTCAATATTGAAGACCAACCACCACATAACTTGCAGTGCACCTCCTGTCATCAAAGTAACCAGCGACATCTGAACCTACAACTCCATGTAGTGAAGACCTTAACCCTGCGTAGCATGAATCCCTACTGTTGGTCCCTCTCAAATACCTGAGAATCCACTAAACTACCCTCTAGTGCTCCTTCCATGAATTGGCTATTAACTCTCTGACAACTCCCACTGCTTGGGAAAACTCAGGTCTACACCAGACCTCATGTGATTTTGAACACTTTTCTAAGCTCAGCTTGAACTGTCCAGCACTTGGTGTGCTTACCAGTTTTGCATCCTATGTATTGAACCCTACCAACACCTTCTTCACATTAGCTCCCACTGGAGACAAAATAAACCTGTAACCTTCCATGTCTCTTATGCTAAAGAATTTTGCTACTCCTAAATTCTTCATGACATACCTCTGAACTAACTTTACCTTTAGCTCATAAACTCCCTATATGTGTAACCCTGCAATAAGCAACCACACCACTACAATAATAGGATAATGTTGTGACCATTATCCAACCTAATAAAGAAAACACAATAGTTACATTGACCTTGACCAAAGCCATGCTTTACCATACACCTATCAAACCTGTACCACTGTCCTGTAGCTTCCTCAAGACCATATACCTTGGCCTTTCATCTCACATGTCCATCCACTCTCTTCTCTAACTTGGGAATCCATCCGTCTGTCAGTGCTAGAAACTCTACCAAATCTCTTGCTTGGTTCTCTTCTAAAGAATTCAGGCCATGCTCCCACTATTTCCTGGATTCTACCTGCATTGCCTCTTCACATCTTCCTAGTTCTTGACCATCAGTAACAAGTAATATAAAGAAGGTGAACAATGAATATGAGGCTCACTTACACTTTCAGTCCTCCACATGGGCATTTGAGACTCCTTGACAACGTGTTATCTGCCTAACATCCATTTCAATGATCGATCTCGGCCATCTCCTAATTTACACTCGACTAACGTTAGTTCCCTGTGACTAACCCTGTCTATTGATGTTGGTTCCCTGACTGATGCTGGTGTACCTTCTGCCAATGTCAGTTCCTGTATGACCAACATCAGTTCCTACTACCTGATAGCACTGACTCTACTAATTTGCACATGATCAATGTTAGTGCCTATTTATTTGATGTCAGTTCCTCCTGACCGACGTCGATACCTGTGTTCACCTGTGAGTGATGACTTTTTACCTATGAGCTCCTTTTAGATCAAAACCCTATTCAAATTAACACAACCCTGCTCAGAATAATTTAGTCCCCTCAGCTGATCTCTGTCTGTCATCTCCTCCGTGAACACCAAAGCTTTCCAGTTCTTAAGTTTGTCAAAAACATGTCTTTCACTTAAGAGCATACATTCCCTTCTTACACATGTGACCAAGCCTACAAAGCCACATCTCTATAATAGAAGGTGAATCAATAATGTAAGTAGATAGATAAAGGATACCTACTTTCTTACCACCATCTAATTCAAGTGCATCTACTGTGAGAGTTACTGTGCATCTCTCATCACCCAACTTTCCTAAAGAAATTAGACTCATCTCCAAGACTGGAACCTACATGACCTTCTTCAACACCTGTGTGTTACCCGTCTACAATTTCAGCTTCACTTCCCTTTGCCAACAATCTGACAAGGCTCACCAACTCCTAAATAAATCTCTCCAAAGTCTCCAAAGACATAACCATGAAAAGATACTCTATTTCGGGCTGCATGGAAAGAGACAATAGAATCTATAGACCAAGATTCTACTTTATCCAGAGTAACCTGTGCAACAACACCTACCACATCTGCGTCTACACACTAATCTTCTACTGACCAACAATCTTCCTTTACCTACTTTTTCTTTCCATCAATTAGACCATTCATGCTATTTAGTTTCTCCATTTGTAGCTTACTTTCTTCTACCATTTCTATACTCCCACTCAATCAAAAACCCCTGTGAGTAACCTATAATCAACACAACCCTACTCCCTGCAACCTTAGCTCTGATACCAACTGTCAGGATCCTATTGCCCACTGAGGGCACACTTAATTACCTTTGTACTAGCAATTAAACATGGAAATTAACTAGAATGAATAAGTAACTAGAAATATGAAACAACACAGGATATGAGAGACAATACCCAATTGTATTAATAATCATTTAGAAGAAAATACAATAAAGAAGATGCCACACTACTTCTTCCCACACCTCTAGAGCTCCCACACTTCTAAGGTTCACCTGTAATTCTCCTTCAATAGTTCACTCTCTCATCATGGTCACAACAATCAACTCCAATATAGAGTTGTTGTTCACCTCCACCAGCCAGTAACAATGCTGCCAGTACACCAAGTACATAACCATACTCTAAGTAGATCTTCCCTTTCCTTGCTACCACCTGCAAATCAATAGACCTTACTTACCATGTAGATATCTCTACACCCTGAAGAACCCTTGTCCTTGCCTCACCAAGTCCTCATGATTCTTCAACTAGTACCCTGGTGGATCTTCTAGTAGAACTTACACAACTTGCAACTCTCCCTGATCATACACACTCAACACCCCTTTAGAACTAGGAGGAGCTACTCTTGCTCTCTCTTCAAGCACAATGGCTTTCTAAAACACTTTTACAATACAACCCATGAGTCTATTATATAGATCTCATGCATATAATAATTATACCCTAATTACAATAATTAGACACGTAACTCAAGACTATAATTAGCCTCTTAACATGCAAACAACCATTTTGTTAACAAACTATTCATCAACTCGTAGTTCTGGAACTGTACAGGTGACCAATGTCAATCCCTGTCTACATAGAGGTGATCGACGTCGGCTGATCTTGACCAATGTCGATAGATTCTTGTCTCTCCCTTGACCGACGTCAGTTGGCCTAACCGATGCTGATGTCTATGACACTTCAGTAACTCCTCCTATTCACAACCTGGCAAAGCTTTTAACTCCACAACCTAACAAGTGGCACACAATTTTCAAACATCTAAGAATTTCCACTAGCATTTAAAATAATATCAAATAAATTCTATGTGTTTAGACCTAACTAAGCTCCAAACCCCATAGCTTTAGTAATAGCCATAATGTAAACCCCCACAAGAAGTTGATTTACCATTTTTACAGAGCTACCAATTCTTGCTCCAACTTTGATAATGTATAGCTTCTCACTTAAAGCTGATAGAATAGCACCAGTACACTTCAAGGCTTCATTAGTTCTTGTAGCCATTATTGTAAGCTTTCCACTAGTAGCCTTGACCATGCCACCAGATACAGGAGCAGCTACTAACTGTAAGTCCCTGTTCTCACCTTCCAATTGTTTCTCCAACCCTTTTATAAAACCTAACGACACTGTGGAAGCTAATATAATTGATGCCCCATCTGGTAAAGCTGAAACTACCCCTCCTCCTCCGAACAACACATACTGGGCTTGGTCTTCATTAGTAACCATAATTATAAGGACTTGAGTGCCTTTTGAAACTACTGATGGACTTCTTATTAAGCCACCTATTTTTGCAAATTGAGTCAAACTTAGTTCATATACATCAAAACTAGAAACACGATAATTTGCTTTAACAAGATGTGTCGTCATTCCAAATCCCATTACTCCAAGGCCAAAGAAACCAATTTCCTCCACTAAATTTGAAATAGAAACAATTTTTTCTGCTATCTACTCGAGAGAATAGCTTTCATCTTGAGCCACAACACTGATGCCAGCTATCCTTTGCCAAATCTTGACTAGGGAAACATCTTGGATGTTGTCTTTACTAATAATTAGCTTTTTTAAAACTATCAAAATCTATTTTATAGTTTGAATTGGCTCTATATGAACCTTGTCAGCTGGCTACTGAGGTCTAGTGCCTCAATTTCCTCTGAACCTGGCAAAATCTCTGTGCTGTGCACTATACTGTGGAAAAGGAAAGACATCCCTAGTCTGTGCATGCCTAGGGGACTGAAGGGGGCTCTTATCTGATGTGTGTGACTGGTGACTACCTACCACAGATACTGATCTATTTTTTCTACCTCAATCTAATTCTAACCGGTGCAAGGCCGCCTGTATCTTGTCTAAGGTCTGAGCAATTCTAGGCTGAGTGTTGATGAGGGTTATCATCATTTCTCTCTCTTTATTAGGCTTGGGCCACTTTGATTTCTCTTTTAGAGGAATGTTGGGTGGTGTAAGCCCAAACATTTTGTAAAGTCTTCCCATTTTGAAATAATCTGATAACAAAATAATTTCATGAGGAATCCCACAACACAAAACCACACAAGCTGGCAGGATGCATAGCTCTGATACCACTGAAATATCCCAAATGAGCTCTGCCCTAAATTACTAATTTGTAAAACTTGAATTCTGCCCTAGAATTCTGAATATCTAACTTTCTAAACCCTAGATCTGAAATTTGATTTTCTATTTTGAATTTATAAATGATTTTGGCAGCGAATAAATGTACGTCAAATGCATAAATAAACATGTCGATTATATGCCCTTATGGAAATAACATCAACTCTGAATTCAAACACATAATATGACCATCCAACATAAATAAATGACATATAATTTTGTGTTTTGAATACAAATGAATGCTGCTATGAAAAAGATTATCTAAAATTGCAATTACATCAAGTTTATGGATTCAAACATACCCAAACACAGTCCAAATCCCTGCTATTACAAATCAATCCAAAGATAATATATATATGCTCCATAATTCTAATCAAAGTCTGCTCCAAAACTGATATGCAATTTCTGCTCCAAACTCACAATTCTCCAATGAAGTGCAATTGTGAACTCTGTATGAATTCACCTCCGAGATGCGATTGGGTTTTTATTCAATCCACCTTCTTTCCTCAAGGGTTTTCATCCTTGGAAAAGTATTGCAAACAAGTTGTAGATCCACAATGGGAAAATAAAGGAAGATGTTGATTGAATTAGTTCCAAAAGACTTTCTCAACCTTCTTTTAAAGGCTCCAAGGAATCTTCTAGAAGAAGCCAACTTGCAACTAACTCCAACTTCTAGAAGAAACTTATTTAATATTTTATTTTTTACCATTTTAATTAAATTTTTTTTAATTAAAGTCATCCTTTTGAAATAATATTAATTTTTGGACAACTTAAATTAATTAAATCATTTTATCATAATTTTGGGGACATTACAGAAGCTAGACTATGCCACTATCCTCAGTAATAGTCTATTAAGGCAGATGATGCAACTCTAATCTACAATTCTTTCTAAAGAGGCATTTATAGGTACATTCTACATGTCCTCTTATTGATGTATAGTTTACTACACAAAATGACTTTCTATAGGCTCACCAAGAACCCCAACAGAATGAGGATATATGAGATATACCTAGAAATCAACATGGAAGACTTCAAGAAGAACTTTCACAAAGTCTACAATTACTTCTTCAATATTATTATGAGTGTCTAATTTCCTTTGAGAAGCCTCAATAGAATGTCCAAGGAGGTCAAGGAGGTAATTGAGAAATATGGAACCTCATATATTCAATTCAAGACATTGACATATATTAGGGTATGTGGATATTGAGGGTGCCCACATAAACTACCAAAGTACCTTAATGACAAGTTAGTAATAATGGAGATAAGTGGATAGATGGTGCCTCTACATGAAATTATAGTGGTCAAAAAGATTAAAAACACATTCAAATTTCTTATTGTAATTAGATATTATTCATGTCCTTCATTCACCAAGGTAAAGGGATTAGAGTAGGAAATGGGCTAATATACAATTGATAAGATGATTCCTAGGCCCAATTATGACATTAGATGGTTGATGAATATGGAAACTAATGTGATATTACCTAAATCACATTATTAATACATCTTGTCCAACTACACCACCAAGGAGGATGTAAATAAATTAGAGTATATGAGGTTGATGATGAAAGAGGTCATTGCCTACAATATTACTATCATCCCCAAGCATATGGTGGATGACAAGATGACACTAGATTCAATGTATAATATATCCAATATTTAATCCCAAACCATCTCAAAATCGTATTTTAATGTTCAAGAAAATGGTTCTATCCCTTGGAGATCATTTCCAATTATGAGAATAACTTTCATATGGTTGAAGGAATGTGGGGTAGATCTTAGTGCATATGACACCCCTGCCCTCCAAGAGCTTAATAAAATTAAGGAATTGAGAGGTTTTATTTCAAAATATAATGACAATCCTATAGCTCCACCACCAATAGTGAAAGGTAAGGGAAAGTGCAATCTTAGTTTTTATTTCAAAATATAATGACGATCCTATAGCTCCACCACCAATAGTGAAAGGTAAGGGAAAGTGCAATCTTAGTGATGTTAATTTAACCAAGCCCATTGATGTGGAGTCTATAATGGTAGTGTCATTTAAGGATGGGTTGTATTTCTCAAAGATAACAAGCCTAGTAGAAAATTAGGAAAAGATTATTATGGGGGAGGTTACATTGGCCAATGTCACTCCCATATCCATTTTAGGAGAGGGAGCTCCAATGGTGCCAGCCATTCCAACAACCATCCCCATGGATAATCTAGCCATAGTTCCACCTACTCCACCAAGACATCAAGTAGAAGATACCCCTCCCCCAAAGATATATTCAAGAAAGAGGGGAGGTTAGGATGAATGAGATCAACCCAAAAAAAAATACTCAAGAAGACTATATAACCTCCAAGTGGAATTCCTATGAGAAGGAAGTAGGTTGCATTTAAGGACCTACCCTCTAAGGAAGTCCCTATAAAGAGAAAAGAAGTCTAGACCTCATATGATCAAAGGGTAAGGGATATGAGTGATGAGGAGGATAGGCCCATTACCAAGGTGATGAAGAAGTAGTGTGCCTTCACTCCTCAAGTAAATATTGGGTAAATAACTCCAAGGGAGAGGCCCCAAACCTTATTAAAGGCCCTAGTGATGGACTTATTTATAGAAGAGGAACCCTCAATATTATAAATCAAATGTTATGAGGAAGACATCCTATCCTCAAATCATAATTTGTATTTTGATGATGTTTTACAAGTCAGTGTTGAGGTGGCTATGCAAGATTAGGCCCCTCAAGAGAGAGAAGTGGTTTCATCAGACATAATTTTTTTTACTAATAATATCATCACCTAATCACCAAACCAAGGTGATTAGGGTACAATAGAATAGTTGAGCATGTTTGATGAAAGAGCTACAGTGGATATAGAATAAGATGTTCAAACTACCACTAATCTAGAAGAGGTGGTTGAGTAGGAAAAATCACAAATAGCTCCAAGGGTGCCACAAGATGCCCTTTCACCTCCAAAGGTGTTAATTTCAACTCTAATGAGAAGGAAAGTGTGGAAGGAGGTGGTGGAGTAAACTTACAAATGGGTAGCCCCACCCATGAAGAAAAAAATAAATAATTAGATGAATTAAATAAATATGATGGAGAGGATGTTTGAGGGAGTGATACTTTAATTAAAGTACTTTGAGGTTTTATCCTTTGCATCAGGCTCCATGACTATCCCATAATAAAGGTCCTAAGGCTATGACTAGTGAAGAGTTACTTGAAGGTGGAAAGGATGTCATCATAGCCTCATCCATGCTTAAGGGCCAAGCAAATAAACAAGGTGAAGTGACTATACAAAATTCTAGCTAGTCAATAAAATAAATAAGTTTTATTGAGAAGTTGATGAATGAATCTCATTGGTCTAGATCAGAGTTTGATGTTTTGGAGCAAATAAAGTTAAGCCTAGAAAAAAAACATGGAGTGGATAAGGTAGGTGAAGAGTAAGAGAGTGATGAGGAGATTGAACATTTTATGTTGATCCCATATCTAAAACCTATGGCACTCCTTACATCTAGAACTTTATTGACACCACCCTTCAATATCTCAAGACCATCAACAATGTCTACCACTTTAATGGGATTTTAGACTAGACTGCTTCTTTGGGTCAAAGAGAAGGTTAAGGAAAAAAGAGATATTATGAGAAAAATAAGGGAGATTGATGTAATGGAGATCACCCATACACATAAATCCAATCCCCCTAAAAAGGTTAAAACACATTTCAGAACCACCTTCACCACCATTGGAGAAAGGAATGTTGAGATAACTCTCCCTCCACCTGATGTATTGAAGAAGGATGCTCCCCTAAAAATTTAAACTATCTATAACTATAGTCTAGGTGAGCCGTCATGGAATGAGTTGAATCATAGCTCATAGGTATTGGCTAACATGGGGGCACATAAAATGGATAAAGAGAAAGCCACCATGGAAGAGTTAAAGGTAGAAAACTAGGCTATGATCCCATACTTGAAAAATTTACTAAGTGAGCCTTAGTCAGTAACTCTAGCTACTAGTATGGCTCCAGGTCCTCTCCATCTCTCCTTTACATCACTTGACTCCAACTAAATTAATGACTTGAAGACTAGAAGATGGGCAACTGAAAACTAGAAATAAGACTTGGGCACTAGGGTGGAAGAATTAATCCTCTCAACATTTAAATGCTTGAGTGACATAGTGGAAAATAAAAGAGAGTGTGATGCCTAGATGTTTTCTTATGAGGTAAAAACTAAGAAGTGAGAATAAGCTCGATGGAAGACAAATGAGATCTATAAGATGAGAACAAACATTTTGATTTTAAAGAATATCATTACTTTAAATGATCTTAAAAACCCTAATGGATATCAAGTAGCCATCAAACATCATCTAATGATGCTTAAAAATGGCATTTTCAATCTAAAAGGAGAAGAATAGTCTCTCAAGACTATAACCAAAGAGATAAATGTCATGATAAGGAAGATGGTGAGCCTTGATGGTGTAAATAATATGGGGCAAGGAGTAGTGTGTGATGATCTAAAGAGCCTCATCAATGTGCCACAAGAATCCTTTGATGATCAAAAGATAAAACAATTGGTGTCACTTGATAAATCCTATGACCAAATCAAAAAACTAATTAGATGGAAGCAAATCATGTTTTAGCAGACTTCTACATAGCCTTAAGAATATGGAGTCAAATTCAAATACCAAGTAGGCCTATAATAAGTGAGTCCCACCCCCATGCTCGTGGAATACATCAAGTATAAAAATAGGTTGGTGAAGGAATCCATCATTTAGATCAATTATAAAGCTTAATTAAACATTTAAATTTCTTTCAAGCTAGTGCCACCTCTCCTTTCTCTTCATTCCCCATTTCTCTTCTATTCCCTTTTCTTTTCTCATTTCCCACCAATAAGCCATTATACTTTGCTTGATAGTGGTACATCCCTTTTGAGGTAGTTTTATGTAATCATATACATAGGAAAGGGATGTTTTATTTGTTATGCAAGATGATAAAGGTTTTTTTTGTCTCTTATAGGATCTACCTCCATGCAGATAACTAAAATTATTCTACCTTAGTGGAGGATCAATTTTGTCATCATCATAAGAACATGTAAATAACCTAAGGAATCATGTTTCTTACAAGGTCTAATAGACTCCAAGACTGTGAAGGAATCCTCCAGCTAGAGAATCTTTAGGAATATGCTAGGATTAGATTAGTTGTATAAGTAAAGTGGGTATGTCCCTTTACTATGGTCGATTAAATTTTTGATTCAAGAGTTGTATCCTTGAAGAGTTCTCTCTATGCAACATTCTTGGTGCGAAATTGATTTTTGTTATAAAATCACTAACAAGATTTGAGAGCATCATATATGCCTCCCTTGTTATAGGATTTTATTTCATAGTGTTAATCTATTATATTATTCAATACACATTGAAATCATTTCTAATTCAAGTGATAAATGAAGTTTGCTTATGGTTTCTATTTCCTTTTAGTTGTTAAAATACAATGCCATATTTAACATGTTTAGTTGATTGGTGATATGATCTATTCATCTTTATGGTGGTCATTTAGAGTGTATATATAGATTATAAAATCATTTCTACTTTGAGACTTGGGGATATGGTGTTGATAGCCTTTTTAAGGGTAGTCCTAGGCTCATGGATTAAAATAGAAGGAGTTCTTGAAGGATATCACCTCTGCATGTTTTTAGTTTCACTTGTGATATATATGTGGTATATTTGTTGATAAAGGAAACATAATAGTTTACTTGAACTTCTTTGTGCTCATATGTTAATCCTCCATTTTTAATCTCTATTAACTAATAGTTATCATCCTACCATATTTTACCCTACATACAACATGACCTCTGCATATACAAAGTGTTTTTTTGCCTATGAGCACATAATTATTATATACTTGGCATGTGTTTGCATTTTGTATGTTAAATATTAGCATTTAAATCTCTTATTTAGCCCCTTATTATTGAAAATTATTTACAAAATAATTTTCAATCATATCCATGTCTATGTTTAGTAGCTTGTGTCTGGCCTAGAACATTTTCTCACTTTGTGTGGCAACCCTTGTCAAGTGGATTGAGCAAGATTGGTTGTGTTCTAGTCAAATTTTTATCCTCTTAAGCCAAAAAAAAACATGAATATTGAGTTTAAAAATCCCTTCATGTGAGCAAGCTACCCCTTAGGTCCTCTCACCTTGGTTGAAGTAGAGCTGGAAGTATTAGGGAATTGACCATACCGTTTATAGGTGCCTCCTAGTCATTTTTTACACTCAATATAGTCATGATGTTAAACCCTTAGCTAAAATGACATTTAAAATGGGGTTTCCATCTTTGATTTCCACCTTGTTCAAGTGTTCAAGGTCAAATGATAGAGGTGTTAAATTAGGAACCAACACAACTCATAGTTCCCAAGTAGAGATCACAACTAAGAACATGTGTAGTTTAAAGGACCAACACATGTAAAGAAGGGAGTAATAATCAAGATTTTGTATTTATTTAAAAAAACACAATAATACCAAAACAAAGATGAAAAATGAAACAACCCAAAATAGGGAAAATAAAGGTATTTATAGGGCGTAGAAGAACATTAAAAGACTATACAAAACCATTAACTAGGTGGCATAATTACCTACCATTTTAGAATAGTGGATTTGAATTATGAGGTCCAAAAACATTCAACAGTAATGACCAAGTAGGTGGAAAAGGATGAACTTATGATTATTGTGTATATTGAGATAATCATGAATAAACATATAAATAATGTCTTCAAGTTTTGAAATGGAATCATTGCAAGTTCTTTAGTCTTATAGGAGCATTTTTGAATTGTATTGGTTTTTTTCTTGAGTAGCTTTGACTGAGTTTATTTTGAGTATAGGATCCAAATGAGAGGGAAGTATGTTTCATGTCTCTTTTTTAGATGGAAAAATAATAGGATTATCTTTTGGAATGAATTGAGCGCATATATTATTTTCCACATTGTTTCCTACTGCATAAAATAATTCATCATTGAACAAGTCATAATCATTATCTTCATCAATTTATTCTACCTTAACAATTTCCATTTCACTTGAAATGACTATTTAGCACCATCAATTTTGTTTTACCTTGATGTCTTCCTTGATTCAACCCGTTATGATCTTTAATATTTTCAAGATTGATTATATTAGATTTATATCTTTCAAATAACTCTTCTATAGTGGAACATGAAAAATAAGCGTAAGGATAATCTTCACTTTTGACTAATGAGTTTTCCATCCTGATATAAGAGGGATCTACTTTTTTTTACCAAAAACTTGTTCTATACTATCTTCTCCTTCATAAAGTAAAACATTACACTTTTCATTATTATTTCTTTTTTTTTTGGTTTAGTCAATCATTCTTCAAATAACATATTTTATACTAGGACCACAAGGTTTGATCAATATCGTGAAATAGGTAAATATTTATTTTCTTCACCAAGGGGGAAGCTAAATTCTTTCTCTATTCTCTGATCAATCATTTGTTCCTCTAAATGTTCACCTTCTTCCATAATTATGAAATTAAAACAATCATATGTGACATGAAGCACATTATCTTTTTTATGTTAGAGTTTTGACATATTTTATTAGGAATTTTCCTTTTAAATATTTTTTTTGAATATCAAGAGCTCTTGATTATACTAGGTTCCACTACTTTATCACCACTAACAATAGTTGTAGCATGTTTTGAATCTTCTTTATTCAACATTATAGATAAAATCATGTCATCTTAAGTTTTGATAGCTTCTTGTTGCATGGATTCCAAGTCATTTACCTTATTCCTCATCAAAATTAATTTTATTTTTTTCTATAGATAACTAATGAAGACACATATTTGGTTGTTTAGACTTAGTTGATCTACTTAAGGAATCTATCTCAATAATTTTTTGAAGAATACTATGAACTCTCTCATCTACTCATATTCTTGTTTCTATAATCAAAATAAATATAACAATAATAAAAATATATAAAAGACTAGTTTGAATCTATTTAGGAACTTTTTCTTTAAGGAATCTCAATTTATAATGAATCCAACTTCTAGGTGTTAGAACCACTCAACAACAGATCAAGTGAAAGTTTCAATTAAAAGTCTCACAATGACATTTTCATGCAGAAATACAAGATACGATTATCTACATCTAGACCATTTTCACTAGAAAAATTCAAGAATTTCTTCCTTGATCCTAAAGGTAACTCATTGTACTGAGACAAAGCCAACATACTAAAATGTTCCCCCATGGGACAAGGAGAAAATTAAGGTTGGGGTGGATTAATGCCATCTATTTAGTAACAAATATGTAGGCACTGGGTACTTTATCTCTATATATTCTCAAACATCCATTTTAAATTTCTAAAAATCACATGCATAAATTAGCTTGATCCCCAATGGAATCACCAAAAATTGTTGGCTAAAAACTTAGTCGAAAGGGCAAATGTGGAATTTCAATCAACAACATGTGGAAAAAGTGATTTTATTAGTCAACAATATGGGTACAAAATCCCTCTCTTATTATTAGGTAGATCTATCTTTTTTTAATACCAAAAATGGAAAGCAGGGAAAAAGCTATTCATAACTATTTACAACAAAAATGTTTTCTATAGGGGTTTCATACTTTCAACTAAAAAGTATAAAAAAGAGATAAAAAGGAAATAAAGGGAATGATGGGAAGAATGGAAAATTGATAACGAAAAGGATAAAATAAATAATGAGATTATTATAGCCAATGAAGCATATAAGCTATTATGACAACCCCCAAAAAGATAAAGAACCCTAGGTAGTTATAAACATAGACTCACTAGAATAGCCCAAGATTTAAGATTGTAACATGGGAAGCCTTTATCATAGAAATGGGATGGGAAACACATATTCTCAATATAAGAACAAGGTACATACACCAAGGATATTGGATATCTTTACAAATAAGTGTATATATATATATATATATATATATATATATATATATATAAACATTGTATTTCCAAATAAAAATAAGCATAAAATCCTATTTTTAATCCTACCAAGGCTTCACAACAACAATAATTCCTAATGCATATTTAATATAACTTCTACACTAAAATACATGCCTTCATTGACTATTTAAAAATAACATTTTAACACATAGAAAGAACAAGAATCAAAATAGATTGACATACTCATGCATATCACTCACTATAAATATTCATGGCACAAAGTCCTATAAATTACTTTTATATTGATTCTTTGTGGGACTATTTATATAGATTCCTTCCTTCCATCTTGAAAAAAATTATTTAAATATGAAAAATCCAACCAACAAAAAGACAATATGATCTTACATAAATCTCTCTTTCAAATGTGCCCCAAACACCTATTTATATGTTACAATGGGTGGTTATGTTGCATAACCACTTTTTTTTATGTTTTTAGGATCTTGTAAAATCATGTTAGAAAAAACACACAACTTAAAACTTGAAAAAATACACTAAGTAATTTTCACAATGTTTAAAATTGCAATGACCAATTTTCATGACTTATAAAAGTGTATTAGTGTTTCTACACAACTTAAAACTTTCAAAAAGAACTTAGCAAATTTTCATGACATAAAAATGTGAAAATGTGATTTTACAAACATACACAATCTTGATTGTGAGAATGACTCAATATTTACAAGTGTGGATCTACCAAAATTTGATAGATAGCTATTCTTCTTTTTCATTGTCAAATATGATCTAGATCTCCTCTTTCCATAGAAACTACTTATTATTTTGCACCTCTTTAGTTTTGCTATGTAGAGTATTCTCATATGTCTTCTCAATATTATTCATAAACCTTAGAAAACTTCCATTTTAGTTCCTCCAATTCATCCCTATAAAATCCTTTGACATTAAAGTTTCAAAGGAAAATGTATTATGTATAGATATTGATTTCAAAATTATCATTATCATTGTCCATCTATAAAAATAGTGAGATCAACATCAAAATGTATAGACTTATAGTTAGACATTCATTCACAATATTCACTCATGTACTATCTGAACCAATATCTATACTCCACTTTTCAATTTTTTGGTGCATATTCCTACCCAAAATAAACATAATAAAGTACACATATCCCATTGAGAAAAAATGGAAAAAATACATAATCATAAGTTAAGTCATCATACAATTACAACTCACTCTCAATGAATTAAAAATATCTATATTCAATTCCAAATGATAATGCTTGATATGATTTCACACATAGGAGTAGAGTGGGTTGTATTTGACACCGGTATTGTTGTTGTATAATGTTGACCAACATCATCATACATATAGTTATTATTACACCATATGATGAATTTTATAATGCCAAAAAGTTGAATAATAATAAATATTAATGAAGAATCTCTTGTGTTTAAAAACCTTCCAAAATTATCTCTTTTTATATCTATGTGAAATACATGTTTTACAATACTCATCTTGAAATTCATAGTTTACAATTTTATAGTTCTCACAATGTCTAAGATCCTTATGAAGATGCTTCTTAAGTGTGTTAATTTCACATAAATTTGAACCTGAGATGTTAGTCACAACTTGGGGTTCAATGTTTGCATGGATGGATTTTAGGATCCAAGGAATACTTGGGTGAACCTTGGATTTGAATGGCATGTTGGGACATGTCTTGATTCCTGCCAAAGGAAACCTTATTAGTTTTTAGAAATCTATTTTGCATTACTATCATGTTTAACTCCTCAAATATCCTTAGAATGTTATTTGAAATGGTCTTTAGAGAGTTTGAAATGACTATGTAGGATTTTATATTCATGATTAACAAGTAATCAAGATTTGACAAGTGTGTAAATAGAGGGATTAAGATTTGATGAACCTATAAATGGAGTGGTTAGGATCCATTGAGAGTGTGAATAGAGGTCTCAAGTTCTATAGTTGGTGTGAGTAGGAGGAGTGGGATTTATGGGTATGCAAAGTAATATGGTAGGATCTGATGTGTGTCTTGATAAACATTAGGATCTAGTGACATGCTTGACATGGGGTCAAACTTTGATAAGCAAAAAGACTTATGAAAATTTGCTCATTTTTCATGATTATTCTACTAAATGTATAATAACAACTAACAAACCCCACCTTCTGCTATGCTTTTGAGATATTTATTAAATATGTTTCCCTTATCATCCTAATTAAATGTATTTTATTCCTCCTTGAATGGATTATAAGTCAATTTTAAGGTGATTTATCCCTAAATTTTTTATTTTGAGGATCATTTGGGTCCATAGTTATAAGTAGATCAAGTTTAAACATCTTAGATTCATGATATTTAAGATATTTCAAAGGAATAATTTGTATGCATATATTATCATGTATACCAAACTTGTATTAATCATAGGCATGTAACTTAAAGACTTGGGACTCTGTGTCTTTCACAATAAAGATGGATGACTCACTCCACTCAGGATTCAAATTATGAATTTTAATAGTTTTTTTTTTATTATAGCCTATTTCCCATCAATTTAAATTTCACATAAAGATTAAATTTGATTATAATGTCCATCTTCTTCAAGTCAACAATCTTAGCCACCTTCACATTCAACATATTAATGGGTTTTTTCATAAAATATTTATATTTTATCAAAACATGGGAATGTTGGAATAAGAGGCTTTAGTGTAACCCATGAAATAGTAAAATCCTATGAGTCTACCAATCATGAATTATCAATAATACCAAATGTTTTTACCAACATAATGACATTTGGGTTTATAACTCATATAAGAGTAATTTTAGTGATCAATTCATCTTCTCAAGTGTTAAAAACTTTAATTCCTTATAGCTTAGGTACTAGATTCCCCAATTTAATAGATTTAAATTTAGTAGATTCTATCTTGTATGATTTATTGTATATTATATTCATTACATGTGTAAGAGGTACTTGTGTTCCATAAATTATATTACCCTTAAAAAAGTTTACTTCATACAGCTAAGGGTGACAAACCTATATGTAGCTTCATCCAACAACAAAAATACTTATATGACTTGACATGAAATTAAAATTTATCCAAATGTAAACAATGAAAAATTCAATAGTGATATCAAGACTTATACCCTCTTTGAACTTCAAAAGATCACTCAGATCTCATATGAAAGATTGGTCTTCATTCCCTATAATACAAGATATATCCTTGATTCGATATCCCTTTCTAACATGATTTTGATGCCATGAATCTTGTAATGGAATAATAAGAAGAAATAAATCTAAAATAATTTCATACCTTAGGTTGAAATTAAGATGTTAAGCTTCTTTTTATGAAAGAGAAACTATTGAGATATCTTTAACACTCTCAGATTTGTGACTCAAACTATCGAATTAGGACCAACTAAACTATTCTCCTCAAATACATAACCATACACAATTCTACTATGAAAATAAGTCAATGGTTCACCATTTAAAAATTCAAAGAATAAACTTTAAAGATAAGCAAATCTTAGTATGTGAATGAAGTCTTATCCATTAGAATAAAAATTCAATATTTCATTTTGTGAATTTTTTTGTCTATATCATTAAAACACCTCTAATTATATGTGAGAGTGTTATTGGGTTTTTTTTTTCATGAAATGTAATGCTTCATGACAATACAACGTAAGCATCTAAGGCCATAAAATCCAAAATTTTAGGATTTGATAACTACTCTAGGATCCTGATCCAATCCACTTCCAAATTATTTTAGCCTAGATTTTCATGCACATAGTAAGACATATACATAATCTTATTTCTAATTTATGAATATATCAATCAATAGTTGCACTTTTTATTTTTTGCATGTATCAATATTTAAATTTAGAATATTGTTTATTTGAGTTTGCAAATTAATTAACATGTTATAGATTGGCTTATCACCCTTGTGATTAATCATTTATATATTCTTAATCCTATTTACCCCTATATAATTAATTTAAGGTTAAACACTACCTTACATAAACAAAAACATAATTCCTAAACCAAACAAATTGCAACCTTACTTTAGTGTATTTTTCACTATCAAAAGCCAATCACATTTAACTAGTCAATCATAAAATATAAGTACTTATCCTTTTGTTTTAGTTAATATATTTAGCATATGACACTTATCAAATCATTATATTTGATTTTATTATTTTAAATTTATATATATGCATGAATGTCATATTTATCAATCTAATTAATATATTAATTGTTATCCTCTTAGGGTTTCTATAATCAAATTAGGGTAAAACATATTGGTGAACTAGTACACTAATCAAATTGTATCAAATCCTATGTCTTCATTAGGGTTTATTCTTGCTAGGATTTTAGATTTCAGCCTTAAGGTTTTATTTTTATATGTGATATCTTATCATTCCCTAATATTATACATTATTCATGGTGATAATGAATGAACATTATTGGTTAATGCAAGTCATGAAGGTACTCTTTTCATATTGTTCTAATTGGATGTTGTATCTTATTTGGATAAATTATGTCATTAAATTGGTCAAATGGATAAAATATAAATACACTAATAAGTCTAAAATTAACAATGAACAATCCCATGTTTTCTTATAATCATATAGATATAACATGTAATCTGAGATACCTCTTTTTACCACCTAATAACAAAGGGCATACATGACCCCCTTCGTTCCTTTTATTAAAAATTACATAATACATAATACACATCCTATTTATGGATTTATCATGAATGTTAAGAATGATAATACACATGAGATAACTACTACAAATCAACTAGATTCCATGGATGACCAAGAATTCATTGAATATCTTAACTTGAATCCATATTAGTTTGATTTAATGTTATATATCACAATAGATGAACAAAAAAAATTTTCCCAAGTTGCCACATAAGGTGTTCAAGCCTTTCTTATTAGTAATATCCATATGTATACACCTCTATGACATATGTGACATCCACCCAAGGCATGGAGGAAACACAAAACTTACAATATATTTCCATACCTATTCATGCATAGGTAAAATTTAACCCTCCCATGACGACTATGCATGATACATCACCTATTTCATGTTCATTTGAGCATGATGTTATAACTCTACATGTTAAGGTGTTGCAATTAAAATAAGGTACATCTAGATATAATATTTCATTGGATTCACATGCCTTGATTCATAACCCATTATCCATTAAGGTAATAGCTTATCCTTTACCTACAGGTTTTGTAGTTCCTATGCCTCAATTATGTAAAGGTAAAAGTGACCCAAAACAACACCTCAATTATTCAATGTAGCATGATTGGATTACACATACAGTAAAAAATTATTAACCAATTTATTTTTAAGAAGTATCAAGGACTATATTTTATGATGGTTTTGTGACCTTACCCTCCAACCAATAAGAATATTTAGTCCTTTAACATATCAATTTATAACACATTTCACTACCAACATTGATGAGAAACTATCTTATGTGCAAATTTTAAAACTCAATCAAGGGTCCAATAGGCTAATTAGTGATTATGTAATTTGGTACAAGACTATGCTAGATAAGATGAAAATGAGATATAACATATATTCAAGAAAATATTACTTTCACCACACCATGAGTTAATTATCTTCAAGTGATTCAATACTTTTGATTAATAATGACATAGATTTTAAGCTCATAGCTTTGAATAAAATTAAATATACAGCTACTCTTATAATTACTTCAACAAATTTTTAGAATAAACCAAGATACAAGGTCAAACCAATTTAAAATGTGAATAAGGTAAAGATTATATTTAATGCAATATCACAACCTATAAATCAACTATAATTAAGAGCTATACCAAAATGGTAATTTTATAGACCACCATTACCTCTTCATAAATATTTATATAAGTTAATTGAGTGAAAAATTATCACCCTTATTCCTCCACAAGAGTTTAATCCAAATATTTCTAAACCAAATAATTATGATAATAATGTATACTGTAACTATCATCAAACTATAGGACATTCTATTAATACATGATTCAAAATATGACATAACATACATGATCTTATTCATGACAACACCATTGAGTTGAACAACTCTATAGAGGAATCTAGACCTATAAATAATGGAAATCATAAGTTGAAACTATTCAGTGATCCATTATAAAAGCATGAAATGATAAAAATTAAGGATACTTCAAAGGTAAACTATGCATACAATATGTATCCTCCACCTATGACATATGTCCAATAAATGAGATTATTGGTACACTTATCGACACCTCACCATAACATCTTATGATCACCATTGATGAAAATAAGATTTTCAATGATGATTCATATTTTATTGCAATATTCATATTAGCCTATTATATACACATAATATTTTTAAAAATTTATCAGTTACTGATGCTTTATCTCTTAAAACAACCTATTGAGTTTTAGTCTCTCTATGTTCATGGATTAAGGGATACACTAATAAAGGGGTGGGAAGACAATTGGTGCTTTGAAATACTATTATCTAAATCTATCACACCTATATATAATAAAAAATACTACTTGATATTCTAAGAAATCTTCCTTCTAAATAGACCCCAACTAAGCCAAGACCTATCTTTTTCAATTGTATCAACCCAAGCTGATGTAATGTATTACATTTCATGCTAAAATTCAAAATAGGTTATCCTTGGATGATGTAGGTCCAAGAGTCATGATGCACATTTTGTTATCAGGTTGACCTAAACTGACCTAGTATGAAGGTAAATAATAACTTTATAACTACATCAAGGTAGGCTTATATTATCAATTAATTTTTTTAAGGGTTTCAAATCATTTTCTATTATAAATACAAGTCCCATTTCATTTTAATAAATGGAAACATTCATTTTCACACTATTATTTCTTGCAAATCAATTTTAGTCTACATTTTGGAGAAGTCATTTCTTTGGTATTGTCTTGGATGTAAATATATTGCCTTGTGGAGTCTTGAATGTAAATAGAAGCAATATTTTAGCCTAGAGATGATTTCAACCATTTTTATCCTTACAACCATAAAAATCTCTTGAAAAAATTATTGGCCAAGGGAGAGATTGAGGCTCGATAGGTTATTTTCAAGGTAAGTATTTCTAACTTGAGCTTTTTCATTATATATATATATATATATATATATATATATATATTGTATAAATTATAGTTTTAAATTTATAAATCCTTATTTGAATCTCCTCTACACTTAAAAATTAATATGGCTATAGGGTTATTAAAACATTCCATTTTCTACCCTAGTTAACCTAGGCCTTCATATGCCTATTATGGTTCTTTACCTTTTTAGTATTATTGTAACCATCCCCTTTATGTTTTTTGAAAGCTTTGGTAACACTATATTAGATTAGTTTAATTATTATTATTAGAGATCTATCTAGGGTTATTGCATTATATTGATTACATAGAGGCTTTAGAATCCTCTCCATGGATGTTGTGTGATAATTTCTCCTCTAACTAGGTTTGATGGATCCAATTATTCATGCCCCAATATAATTAAGTATCTAACAAGTTTTAGTTGATTTACCTTCTTTGAGTCTAAATCTATTAGGAAGGATAATTTTTAGGTCTATCTTAATTTGTTGCATACTTATGGTGAACCTAACGTGAACTAACCATTGTTTTTTATTCAATAAAAAAACTAGATCAGTATTGGTTGATATAATTTTTTTTTTTTTAAATTTTTATATAGACTACATCGACGTATGTCGATCCAATCTAACTTTTATCTATTCATAAAAGAAACTAAATTGGTTTGAACCAATAACATTTTAATTATCTATGTATTTATCAACATGATACATTAACATAGGTCGATAAAGTTTAGTTTTCTCCATTTTTCTATTAGCCAACTATATCAGTTAGGCCCAATCTAATTTTATCTCTTTGATTTATTTTTCTATATTTTCTATATTTCCTAAAAAATACATTGACCCAGCTTAATCCAGTGTATGGTGTATGTTTTTTAGGAAAATACATTAATACAGGTTGATTCAATGCTAATTATGTGTTTTATAAGAAACTACATCAATAATAAAAATTAATAATGTGTTTTCTATCAAGCTACATTGATATAAGATGATCCAATTTTTGAACATTGACCACATCGACCATGATCGATCTTGTTCTATTTTTCATGTATTTTTTTCATACTATATTGACCTAGATCTATATAGTTTTATTCATATTTATAGTCCATTTCATTAATAAAATTAGTTCATATATGTAATTCAAAATTTATATTATGTAAAAATTATTTCTTAAACAATCAACTATATTGACCTAGTCTAATATAGTTAGGAAACTATTTTCTTTCTTATTTAAATTGCATCAAAACTTGGTCGATATTTTTCTAGTTTTTTATTTTGTGTTAATAAACTATAACATGTTTATTTTTCCTATTTTTAGTTATTTCTACATAGACTACATCTAACACCATCAATACATTTATGTATTATCTACATAACTACATCACTATGCACTGATATAGTTTTATATGTTTTTATTTTTGAGAATAAAGAAGGAAAATTAACTTTCCTTTTCATTAATTAATAAAACATTCATTTCAAAATTGACTAGCTATTTATTTCCATTCAATAAAATCTACAAATTATTTTTTTACATTAATTTCCACCTTTTATTTTTTCTTTATTTGGATTTCCCTAGAAACTATGTTCTAATAATTTTCAAACTACTTAGCTACTATCATGAATGAATAAGTGGTGTTTTGTTTATAATCCTTTTCTATTTTTTATATAAATCATGGTGTGAGGGTATTTCCCCAATACTCATATCCATATTAAAGAGATAAATATAGGAAATTCTTAGGATTCCCCTTTTTATTAAACCTTAGGAAGCTAACCATCCATCTAATTTTGTAGTGCATCGATTAGTGATTTATGTTAGGAAGTTACTCTTAGCTTACCCTTAAATCCAAATTTAGTGATATATGGGAAATATACTTCCTCCATAGTCATTGATCTATAATAATAGGATAAAACTATCTAATGAATAAGAAATTATATTTTAAAGCCTGCAAATAAGTCACATCATTTTAGTACATCAACCTTATCTAAATTTTAGATAAATAGTTAACAATGAAAATACTTATAATTTTAATTTTATGCTTGCTACTATATTCTGTATTGTAGACTATATGGACCAAAATTGATATAAATCTATGTTGTGTGTTCTAACTACATTAACATGTGTCAATATAGTTATATATGTGTGAAAAATTGCATTAATCAATTTAAATATAGTTTATTAAGTTTGATTTCTTTTTATCTTTGCTTATCAGACTACATTGACCAGGGTTGATAGAGTCTATTCTTTCACATTTCTACCCATGTAACTACATTGACGATGCTTGATATAACACATTTAATATTTTTGTTAAAATTTATAGACCTAACTACTTAAACTAGGCTCGATATAATCTATCCTTTCACCTTTTTACCTGTGTAATTACATTGACTAGGCTTAATATAGTACATGAAGATAAAATTGATCTGATAAACTAAAATAAGAAAAGCATATTAATATAATATTTTAGATAAAAACATAATATAACTAGGATACACATTAGTTTGCTTGGGAAAACCCTTTCAAGTAAAAAACCTAGCTCATAAATTTCCTTATTATATTAACTCAACTATTTATAATACAATAATGCACTACAAATTTACACTTTGTGCATAGTGACTCGTTTATTATATTAACTCAACCATTTAAATTGTAATAAGTCACTATGAAGCTTTTTTTTCCTCTATTTTATTTGTAAGTATATATAGGCACATAAATAGATAAATCATGGGTACCAAAACTATAGATTCTAAAACCAAGGGTTAAAATCATGGGCCAAAACCATGGGTACCAAAATCATGTGCCAAAACCATGGGTACCAAAATCACGGGTCCTAAAACTATCATCCAAAACCATGGTAACCAATACCATGGGTACCAAAACCATGGTTTCTAAAACCATGGGTATAAAATCATGGGTACTAAATCCATGGTTTAGAAAACCATGGGTACAAAAAAATATAAATACATGGAGAATATACAACATATTTATAACAATACATTTCTCATTCTTGATATTGTTTAATTTTATCATATTCAACTACATTGACTAGGTTCAATTTAGTTTTTCTTTCACATTTATGTCTACATATCTACATTGAGCACAATTTATATAGTGCATTTTCTACTTCCCTTTTTTGGCTGATACAATATAAATCCTTCATAATGCAGTATATCTTTGACAATTAAAAATAAATAACATAATATGACATGATGGATCTAACTAATTCCACAAAACTTCCCAGATCTCACCTTCCTTATACTTCTATATGAAATATTGGGAACCAATACCATGGGTACTAGAACCATTATTTATAGAACCATGGGCATAAAACCCATGGTTTAAAAAACCATGGGTATCAAATCTATGATTTAAAAAACCATGGATAACCAAACCATGGCAATAAAAATTTATAAATACATGTAAACTATACAACATATTTCCAACAATACATTTCTTGTTCCTGATATTGTTTAATTTTCCAATATTCAACTACATCAACTAGGTTCAATTTAGTTTATATTTTACATTTATGTTTCCATATCTACCCCAAACATAATTGATATAGTGAATTTTAAACTTACCATTTTTGGATGATACAATATAAATCTAGACATAAGAAACATCCATGTGGCCATTATAACCAAAAACTATGGGTCACCTCCTTCTTAAACTTTTAATCCATTTAACTATCCTAAAAACATAATTTTTTTAGAGGATGAAAGTGATAGTGACTACACTATCAAAATGATCATTTTTTTTAATTAAAACCATCAACATAGGGGGAAATATCCCATGGTAATCTATAACCTCATTATGGGACCCCATATAGGATGTCCCTCTTTGTGACCACATAGTTTTTCTATAGGATTTAGGACAGGTCAATATACAAATTCTTCTTTTCCTTCTTCCACCATGCCTAATATAATAACTACTATGGAACACATTTTCTCTAGTGGACCTAATCAAAGTATTCACATTAACAAACAAATTTATAATACTATTAATGTATATCAAGATGCTATTACTAGTAAAACTCAAGCCCTCAACACCAACCAAATTTTGTTGTAATCCATGCATTAAATGGATACATTTCAAACCAATAATACTAATCAAATTATACAAATGTAAAATCAATTTTAGAAATTAAAAATTCATCCTTAACCTACTCAATGGGGAGTGAAAAATTCAAATGCCTCCCAACCCCCTATAGATGCACTAGGTAATCTTATTCCTCAACCATCACTCTTGAGAAAATTCATCAAATATACTCAAAATGAACCATTAATTCCTCAAATTGTTGGTATAGACATAGGTGGTATTACTCCTAATATAACCTAAAGTGGATCTACTAATATCATGTCACATTTAAAATCCTTTGTAAACCTTTATAAAGATTAGATTAGGCTAAATAACTTTGTTACTACCAAAATTATAGCTTAAACATTTTTAGGTGATGCCCTAGATTAGCACAATCAACTAAAATCTAACACTTTCTAGTTTGGAAGACTTAGTCAATGTATTGGCTTATGAATTTCAAAATAATTATATAACTAAAAATAACATAGCTCATTTTATCAATTGTAAACACGAAGAATATGAAACTAGTCAAGTTTTCATAAAAATATGGAAAGCCTTATCTAATGAAACCAAACACAACATGTTGGAAGATAATATATTACATTGGTTCACTAATGCTCTTCATCTCAAACTTTAATATCGTGTTATGACTCTCTATTAAATATTTAGTAGAATCCCTTGATCAAGCTAAACATCAAAACTTCCTCATAAGATAATTTGAGCCTTCCCAATATTCAATAGAGAATCACATGCTTATGAGATCTAAAATAAACATGCTACCAATGATGGTGATATATATACCCATGATTCTATCCACACTATCCATGCTATTATTCCAGTTTGTTCTAATGATGCAACTATTTCTTCACCATCTATGAATCCACAATTTATGAATACTCCCTTTTAACCTTATTCTTCTATGTCTTCCTACATGAATAATGTGGATGCTTAATAAATGCTTTCCATGTTGAAAATGAAAAAAATCATTCCTAAATATTTAGCATAATAAATTTATCCTAATCACCCTACCAAACATTGTCTGACCCATATAGATTTTGTTGTTATCATGCAAGTTGGAGACATTCTCATGAAACCTGGAGACAATTTAGGAACTTTGATCTTGAAATACCCCTTAGTCCCAATGTTGATCATGAAAAAATGATTCAAGAATGTCAAAAAGCCTATGAAAAATTATCCAAAACTCATTATTCCATATTCAATCATGATAATCTTAATAAAGTTAATGCTCACATGGTTATCTATAAAGATCCGCTTCTAAATCACCAATATAATATTGTTGAACCTCCTACAACCAATGTTATAAAATTTTTAATTGATCTTAACTCTCTAACTAGTGATGAAAATGTAGTCAACATGAATAATATGAGGTGTGTAGTATCATATATTTATCCTTATCCACATTACACTTATAATATATTTCCCATATTATGCATTATTCAATATACTTATCCAACTCTCTCCATAGATATTGAATGTACAAAAAAAATTCCTATATCTATACATACAAATACCACTCACTTACACTCTGATACTCACTATTATTTTATTACTATAAAATCTACTAATACAATACCATCAACACTTTCTTGTTCAGATCTAACTACGTCAAACATCATGAACCAATCTATTTATGTCATACATATCTACTATTAACATGAACCACCTCAATGGAGTCAATTATTATACTAACTATGCCACAAACAACATCAAATACCTTCACATAATATGATTTAGCAAGCCAAAATACATTAGCCAAGTCCACAAAACATATTTATAAGAATTTTCAATTATAGTGAAATTTCATTCCTCCTTCAACATGCTTGATTCAACATTATGCACCTTCATTTGATAAATTTCTAATTGAATATGATGAATGGGGTGCTAAAACTAAACTTTCTCACCTCCCATATCAAATTACTTTTCTTTAACTCATGAGGACTTACCCTTATCATCATAATCATTTAATTCAACTTTTATTTGAAAATCATATCTCTCAACCTCCACCTATGGGGCAAGAAGCTATTTTGTCTAGGTCTGAGGATAGTATTCTCCAATATTGTGAAGAAATATCTATACATTTTGATGAAACTATATATACTTCTCTTTCACTCAAAATTCCCATTGATTTAATGATTCGTTTTTCTTTAGTTTCCAAGTTGGTGACATCATCAAATGTGTTTTGATTTATGAAGGTTTTGACACTTGAATCATATCTCTTTATTTCATTAAAATTCTTGGATGTTAATAACCAACCTTAAATATACACAAAGTATGTGTCAAGGTTATGATCATATAAAAATTCCTCCTGTCAATTATGTTTGTCCTCCTATCATAGTTATATTATCATGATTTATATTAAATTCATGATGTTTAACTTTCTATTATCATATAATATTTTACTCAGTTGACCTTGGACATATTGTATGATAATTATAACTTCATTTGAATGTCAATTTGTTAATTTTCCTCACAATAGTGATATATATATATATATATATATATATATATATATATATATATATAACCTTTATTATAATTAGCAGGATAATTGAATTATTGAGATTCATAGAAAGGACTAATAGGTAAAGGTTTAAGAGTGGGTATTTTAAAAAAACCACATTCTTAGAATTATTCAAAATTCCATGAGTTAGTGTCTCCTTGAATTATATATATATATATATATATATATATATATATATATATATATATATATATATATATAAAATTCAAGGAGACACTAACTCATGGAATTTTGAATAATTCTAAGAATGTGGTGTTTTTAAAATACCCACTCTTAAAACTTTGCCTATTATTCCTTTTTATGAATCTCAATAATTCAATTCTCCTGCTAATTATAATAAAGGTTATAATGGACACCTAAAATTATGGGAAATATATAGCCTAACCTATTATATTTTAACAATGATGAACTCAATGATATCAATTTTAAATTCAAAATTTCTAATTTTCCTTCACATATAATTACTCAATTACTTCCTTTATGACCTTGATATCATCAAAAGATAACAAATGAATTTCTCACTTCCATAGTGATACCAAAACAACTCATCCCTCATCCTTCCATGAATGATAAAATCATTGATGGTTATACACTTGATCTTCATACTCTTGATTATGATGATGGATATTCATTAGATGATCCCTTTTTAGCTAGATTTTCTCAAGATAAATATGTATAATTACTTAGATATCATTATTATTTACAACATTCTTTACATATACATAATATTAGTTCTATTGATTTAGTTCCTTATTATTCTACCTCACCTAAAATTATCTCATCCTCACTTGATGTTCATAGATCTAAAATGGAGAAGATACTAGCTACTTCTCATTTTGTCACTTTTAAGCCTCTTTAAAAAATGCTTATTGATCATGCCATGATGGGACCATATAGATTTGTTATATTTTCTAATCCTTTGAGCATGCTTTATTGAGATTTTAGCTACATTATGTAGACCTACATTGAGATATTATCTCATAGCTGATAATCCTAGTTTTGATCTTACTTTGTGTTGTCCTACTAATGTTGATGACATATTACCTTTCCCTAAGCTTGATCCCCCATCTACATGATGAGAAAAAGAGCCATATTATGAATTTCATAAGGTTGCTAGTTATTGGGCCAAGGTTTGTTGTGTACATTAGATATTTTTAGCACAAAAATAGGCATAAGGTTCCACCTCTACTATAGATAACCAACCTCCAGAACCAAAAATTCCTAGACACATTTTATATTTTCATGGCATGAATATGTGAACCTCTAATCTTTATTAACAACTTCAATAGTACATTGATGTGATTCATCTAGAAAACATACAATCTTTTGTTGATAAGAACCTACCTCCATCTAAGATACTTATAGAGTATATCCCTAAACATGGGGATGTTTAAATTTTATTTGGAATCAATGTGATACACATCATATAAATAGGTTTAAAGTACTATGACAGCATTTTTATTATTTTTCATGGCCTACACCATCATCTTGTTGACAATATACTCAATGCCATTTATAGATAAAGACTCAACCTTCCACACAACTTACTTCTTATCATATATCTAAGGAAATTAGTCACATTTCATTACCAATTAATCTCATTGATTACCCTTAATAGGAGATACCACATGCTCATCCTCATTATTCTAGCATACCTACTTTATCCATAGAGATAGTGCATCAATAAGTCCTTACATAACTTTCTATAAAGATAGATGAGACTATGGTTAAATTTATATTTAAGTTATAAAAAGATTTATTCAATGTTATTGATGATGTATGTCATAAAATATATCAATTTTTTTTAGCACATTGTTGTGATACATCAAATTTTTATTCACATTTTCACTTGAATTGGATTTGATATTTACATTTCACTATAAAATTTGTCATGTATTATTTATCTCTTATTCTCATGATTATTATATATAATTTTCATAATATACTTTATGCATTTATGACATTTGTCTTAAAAAAATTGATTTATATGTAAATCATTCTAATATTTACAAAGTTAACTCCTTTTTATGATCTTTTATTAGTAACCATTTCCTTATTTACCTATATCTTGGGATGAATTTTCCTTACATGTGCACTTGTGTTAGCTTATTTGTTGAATAGTGGAGTTATTTATGTGCCATTGATTTTATACCACATCCAATACTATCCTATTTACCTTTTGATCATCTAAAAATCATATTAATAATTTTACCATTTCTTACGTACATGGATATCTTATGATCCTAATTTATCCCTTATCATTTTATCATTTAAAAGAACACATAGGTTAGTCTTGAGATTGCACACGTATGGGAAAATATATAATCTTTAAAAGATGACATATTTTTAAATTATTTATGTCTTGTAACCAAAGTGTAAGATTTATTATACTTGTTACTTATATCACTCATTATTGGTTTTCCAAATCCATATGGAGGAATAAAAAAGTAATAAAAAGTTAAAATCCAAATCATAAAATAAATAAAATATAACAATAAAAAAGTAATGAATTCAAAATAAAAATAAATATTTGATTTTTCTTTGGCACATCTCATATTGTAGTTGAATCTAAAACTCCATAGTTGGCCTCATGATAGATCCAAGGTGAATTGGAGTGTTTTAGAGTAGTAGAATGGGACAGGAGTTCTCATTATATTATATAATTCCACTTAATTTCCCATTTAATTACCTAATATTCATAGAAAACCAATGAATCTATAAGGGGTCTTGAGGAATGGGAAACATGTTGTGGGAAGGTAGGCCCATTTTAATTTTCCTTGTGTATACAACCTTCATGATATGTTCTATGTAATTCACTTGTTAGCCTAATATTTTATGTCTAATAGTTAGAGTATATTATGTCCTTGTTCAAAAAAAGTTCTAAATACTTGAAAATCAGTTTAGTGTGTCTCATTCTCTACTAAGGATTGTAACAATGTCCATATATTACTTTTCATTCCATATTTTCATCACAATATTCCTAATATTCCCCTTGATGAATATCATTTATTAGATGATCATACCCTTGATCACAATCCCTATTTTCACACTTCATTAGTTTCCTCTTGTTAGTTACAATATAAGACATCAGATAGGACTAGGCCTTCCTCACAAAATACCCCTATATCCCATAAACATAGTGTCCCACATTTTGAAATGTACTTAAACAACCATGGTCTTTACATTATAGACTAACACAAACACTAAATTGGTATATCATTTTTAAACATTTCTTAGTTTTCACTCTTATCACATATTGACATTTCTCTTTAAATTTTAATCATTCTGGCATCTATTTTCTATATCTTATTACACATTGGCTAAACATTGATTTTAAATTTTTTGACATCTATTTAAAAATGTTTTATTTTAGCAATTTAGTTTCATATTTTTCATCATTTAAAATTTATTTCATTTATTACTCTTTTTGACCATGAATTTTTTCACATTTTATAGAATAGAATAACACATACATCATACATTTTCTCATACCATATATAAAAATCAACACATGCTAGAAAGAAAATAAATACATCCATAACATCCATGAGTCACCAATAACACACACACATATAAACATATAACTCAAATATTTGATATAATATAAAATGGTACAATCATAATATAAAATGCACCTCTAAGGCTAAGGTTCATCATGAAGATGTGATACATTATCCATAGAGGCTTGAGAATATCCTCTCTAAATAGTTTACTATAGAACTATGTCTATGATCACAAACCATCCACTTATCTCTATAGATTGGCCACTTGGCCTTGCACTTGTGATAATTATATAGTTATAACCAAGTAAAAAAAAATCTCTTGAGATAGTGCCTACAATGATTACAAATCCCATATACCCTCTCTCATTAGTAGAACAACATGTGTTCCATATGATAATCTCTATAACTCTCAAACTACCTCACTAAATAATTGAAACAAAATAACATATGTAGGTGTTAAAGGCACCATATGATCAATAATTTGTGTATTATCATTCCATATAATATATCATGATGGTTAGTATCCACCATGGTTTACCTTATGGTTTCATCCACTATAGTATCTAAAATATACAAACCAAAAATTACATTAGATCTCACATATATATCTATAAAAACATACATCTATCTAGCATGTATCTCTTGTTGGAAATAATTAGTGTGAACATAGATTATGTGAGAATAATTATAGTTTACAAAATAATGGTGTTAATATACACCTATAATATTTTATATTATTAGTGTGTTGTTTAAATCACACACTAACATAGGATAAAGAGTTTGGAGGGAAGTTAGTAGTTAGTTGTTAGAACAACTAACCTATTATTAGGGAGAGAGGTTATAGGATAATTCATATATAATTTTAATGTTCTCATTAAATAAATAAATGATTTATATTGAAAAATAATAATTATTCTTCACACTTGAGCTTTGTCTCTTCACTACAAATGAGGTAATTCCCATTAGTGGTATTAGATCAGGGCCCTTTGGACTTATCTATTCACCTACCATTCATTTGATTTTTACATAAAAATGGCATAATGATGTAGTGTATCCCACATGAAAATGCCAATTTTTTCCATCCACCCTTCTTGCATGCTATAAAAAAATTGTAGTGAAGACCATGTGCACAATTGTTGACATTCATCATCCACCAATATTTCCTCTCTTTCCATTTTTTTATTCTAACCATAGTATTCATCTCCAATTTGTTAACTTTTTGCATACCAAAAATAGAAAAATTATTTGTAATTTTATGGTTGTCTAGTGTGTTTTAGGTTTGTAAAAAATTTAAAATTCATAGAATAAAAAAAACAAAGAATATATGTCTCACGATCATAACTACAATCTTATTGGGCACAACTATGCATTTGAAGGATTTTTATTGTATATGGTTTTCATAGAATTTAAATAATGGTTGAATCAAGATATACTCAACTCTTCATGATTATTTGCATGTTCATCTCATCCCTCATATAATCTTCCAAACATGCATTTGTATATTTAGTGTCCCAACATACTCTGACTTCCATGTGTATTATAGTGGTATTTCTATTCAACCATTTAGATTTGAGTATATCATGAAATAATGGTTTGATATAATCATTCACTCATGTATTTAATATATTTTGTTCAATGTATTCTCTTCCATTTATGGTGCACTCAGAGTTATTAGATGTCACCTAAATTTCCCCTTAATATCCAATCATATCAACCCTAAAAGGTTGCAGGCATATTTTTTGACTCAGTTATATATTAAGTAATATGAACTAGATCCAATCCAAGGATCCAAATGACTTATCTATCTTCATCTCATTGACCTCAAATTTTACACCTATAAAAAATGGATAAATAAGGGAACAAAGACAAAATGTGAAAAATTGATGTTTTTGCCTATATCTACAGCTCCATACCATCATCCAACATTCTCTGCACACCCTAAAAAACTGATCACATCCATTCTTCCCTTTATCACTCATGATTTTTTAAAGATAAGAGATCATGGTATTTTATATTTTATTAGGTTTGGTTTTAGGTCCATTATATGTTTTATTTTTTGATTCGTTAAGTTTTGGTTAAATCAACAACTTTACTCAAAGAAAGGTGGTTTAAATTTTTGATTTTTTTTCTTTGAAAAAAAGGTTTTAAAGTTCACGGTATGACCTTTTTTAGTTTATTTATTATTTTAAGTTTTTAACAAATCCCACATTTTCATTTTCTTAAAAATGGTTTTAAATTTCTATGATAATCCATGATTATTTATAATTAATCCATGGTTTTGTTTATTAAAGGTGGTTTTTTTAAGTTTTTGGTTGAAATAAGTTATTTTATTTTTTAATTTTTAATTCTAAGGATTATGTTTTTGTTTGTTTTAGTTTATAATATTTAATTTAGTATTTTTTTATTATAATTTTTAAATTTTTTTAAGTTATATATATTTGTTTATGTTAAGTTGATTTAGTTCTATCTTAATAAAGAGTTTTGGTTATAATTGTGTTTATAATTTATGGTGGTTAAAGTATTTTTTTAGTTCAAAAGTCTTTTGCCATTTATAATTTTGTGTCTTCTTTGTGTATGTTGTATTTTAAGCATAAATTCACTTTTACATCATAAGTTTAGATTAAGATAACCCCACTTTTGACTAGTGTAGATTCTAGCCCAGACATATAAAGAGGTCTGAGTCCTCTAGATCATAAAAAATAGGAAGGATAATTAACTGGAAAAGCAAAAAAAGATCATTTTTGTACATATCAGGGGCCTAAAATAATAAAAAAGACATACACAAGACCTTCAAAACCCTACTAAAAGATGAGTACCCAAGGGACCATAAGCTAGAAAAATCCATCGAAGCTGAAAGTTCCAAAACACAAAATGAAAATGGATTATGGGAGGAACCACATATTGTCCACATATAGTGTATGAACATTTAGTTCATGAATTTTAACGAAAGGGTCTTTGTTATAGGGATTTGATGATTCCCCTTTATCCTCTGAAGAACTAGATCACCATTCAAGTTTTTTGAACTATGAACACCCTTTATAATTACTTATGCCCTTACACAAGAGTATTTGGAGTGTCCCAACAACCTAAAATAGCTAAAACTATATTTTCCTTGTAAAATTAAATAATTTTATTTTAGGAGTTGAGAGAAGACCTAAGGTGAACCAAGGTGGTAAGAATCTTATCCTTTTTAACTATTATACACATTCTTATTGAGGTCATTCTTTTATAGGAGTTAATTACTAGGTTAATGACAACTAAAATACCAATGATGTATGCAATGCTTCATAGGATTATATCATCCCAAAAGGAAGGAGGGAGATTATTAAGTTTCATCCACATAGGAATTATATCTTTACTAAAATTCCAAGAGGACCAATTAAGCTTCCATTCTTAAAGCATTATAAAAACCTTTCCCATGAACCATGGGACTTAATTTAAAATTTTAGATAGTTATCACATATCTCAAAAGATAATAACATGAAACCATTATCTAAATACATAATATTAACAAATATAGATTTTTCCCATTTCCTTGTGGCCCAATTTTTGATAGCATCAATGTTTCACCTTCTATCAATCAATTTATGATAAGAGAATTAATATATTTGGCCTCTTCATCATCAAAAATTTTGTTAGGAATTTACAAAGTTAGGTTTTTATTATTTTTATCATTGATTAGGTGCATATAAGTGCTCTTCTATAGGTTCTTGGAACTTGGAAAGTTGGTCTCAATAATATCCATCCTTCTGATGAAAAAGAGTGAGTTGTCACTATTTCTCACACAACTTTTGGATCCAATGGTCCTAAAAATATTACTAATAAGTTCAAATATTATATTCCTCCTACACAAGGAATAAAATGATCATGCCTCCCCCTAACTTTTTTTTGTACTACTAATAACATAAAAAATCAAAATTAAAATGGGAAAAAGCTCACAATAAATGAACCAATGGCTATTATTGATAATTCTAAAGAAATCAAGAATATCTTTCCCAAATGCACAAGACCAACCAACATTAAAATATTTTGTACTGTGAAAAAGGCATATCAAAAAAAGGTGAAGTTTTATCAATACTCTAGTATGTCAAATCCCAAAAAATCACATCCAAGTTAGAGAGCCCAAGAAGATCCCAAAATAATAAACTATGAAACATTAGAATTACAAAAGCTTGGACTATCTTATGATCTTCAATGCTCAAGATCAATTTCATTTCATAAATTTTGATGCTATTTCCTTGTCATTCTTTGGTTTTTCCCCTCTCTTAGTGGCCCTAGGGTGCCCTTTCTTCTTTTCCTTTTTCAAGGTTTTGCCTTCCATCTAATTCTCCTCTCCTAGAGTGGGGGTTAACTTTAAGTTATTTTTAACCTTAAGGGGAGAAATAATATTTCTTGAGAAGATTTGATTGAGGGATAATCCTATTTGGGAAATGATATATTGATTTTCCTTATCCTTCTTCCTTAAAGAGGAATTCTTGAAAGATCCTAATAGGTTCCTCTTTACTAAAAGAACAAAAATCTTGTATTTTTTTAGTTTATTGGGAGGCCCCAACTTATTATGAGAGAGTTGTCTTGTATTCCTTTCTTGAATGGTAGGTCCTTATAATTATTGGTTATGACATAGTGGTTATTGATTATGACACTCCATTACTAAGCATGAAACCTTATTATTTATATGAGGACTTATTTGTTCTTTACTATGACCAAGGTCTACAACTTCAAGCCTGAGCTTTGAAATAAGTGAGGAGTTATGCAAAATGATTCCTTTTATTTTGTTCCTAACTACTAGCTAATTTTTAAGAGTTGCATTATAATCTACCTTTGTGGAAAAAAACTTCCTTAATGTCCCATAGAATCAAATTATTTACAAATGATGTTGTCCCTCTCCTAGAAAATCTTTTGGATCTATTTTTCAAATTTAGGCTAAAGATGGATGCTTATGAAGACTAGTTTGTTTGTCTAGACATATACATTGATCCTTTATTTAATTATTCTTATTTTTGACTTGGTGTCCAAGTTAATATATATTAGTTTCTTAATGCCATGACCAATCTCAAGAAATACCTCTTCTTACCAAAAATCTATAGGTAGCTGAGGAAGGGAAATCCACACAGGGAATTCCATTGGGGTGTCATATTATAGATTCTATCTTGGATTTCATTTCTTGAGGGATAAGAAGGATTTTCCAAAGTACCGTGGTCATCCCTCCAGAGCTTTTACACAATTATCCAAAGAAGATAAGGAGATTAGGAAATAGGTTTTTCCATGTCCACCACATCTACCTAACCCATAACTTTTCATTTATTTTAAACCCAATCTCTAAAGTTATTGATTGAAGGCCTAAAACCATAAATTTTTGCCAATAGATAATTATTAAAATAATCTATAGTACTATCCATAATGGCATCAGGGACGTCCAAAATCACCTCATTTTTGTCCATGATAAGTTTGAGAATCTAACCTAAAGTTTTCTCTATTTTTGAAACAAGGTCTATCTAGGATTTGTTAGGCTCCTTGATAATAGAAGCTCCTGAGACCTCCTCATTTGTTGATTAAAGTATTAAAAAAATGTTTTATTTTTTACATCATATGTTACAAATAAGCCTTCAAAGGAAATTTTCAAGTAAAACATGTACAAGATTTGCATGATCATCAATGAAATAAATCCCTCATTATTTTATTTGATGAATTTTTAGGTGAACTTGATGTGGATCTTATAAGGGGTAATATGTGCTTAGTTTTCACACATTCACACTAAGGGGGGAATTTTAGAAATAGTTATTGTGAAAATATATTACATGAGCATAATTATAGCTGAGAAAATGATAGTGTAATATACACCTATTATATTTTATATTATTAATGTGTTGTTTAAATCACACACTAATATAAGATAAAGAGTTTGTAGGGATGTTATTGGTAAGTTTTTATTAAAAAATAACCTATTTTTAGGGAGAGTGTTTATAGGATAATTCTTATCTAATTGTAATGTTCTCATTGAATAAATGAATGATTAAGATTGACAAAAAGTTGTGCTTTTACACACCTAAGATTTATATCTTCACTAAAAATGGGGTAATTCCCATCATCTCTATCTCTCTACCTAATATCTAATTACTCATAATAAACCACATCATACTCACCAACATTTTCTCTATCTACTCAACCACTAAACACCTCCTTTGTACCATGTATTCATGGTAGTTTAAAACCTCTATATTGGCTAAGTTAAATCAAATAAGCATGTTGTGCTCCATTGTTAACCTACCTCAAAATTTACTAACTCAAAATAGGATACATAACTAGATTTCTTTGAGGTTGTGGATATATTTGTGGTTGTATGGGAGCCTATCTTTGTCTCTATAGCCATGGTGGTGGCTAAAACATATATTGTTGTGATATAATAGATACTAATCTATCTCCTCATTATCATTGACATCATCATCTTAAAATTTTTTATTGAGGATTATAATGAGAATTTTTATTGGTGTCCCCATAACTCCCACACCATGCAACTCCCTCACATGTAGAGCCCAAAATGTAAGAACTATATGATCCACTAGATGTGGAAAAGTAAACTTCACCAATATATGATGTACTATATATAACTTCACCCACCAAGGATAATATCTCATAATCCTCAATTTACCATGTACCTAAATATTACATGGCCATGAATACCAAGTATCTACCATGCCTTAATATGGGAACCAAATAATCTCTGCTCATCTCACCCTCTACAATGAGAGGACATGTGATATAGCATGCACCACACTATCCTATTTCCACCTCAACGTGCATGAGAAGCATATCATGCCTATCATATGGTAATATTTTGAGAATATATATAAGAAACCTCTCATAAATCCAATTTAAAAAATAATAATGGGACCCACAGTCTACTAACCCATATATAAAATGATATAAAAATCTTGTACTAGATACACCCAAAGCATAAATCCTAAGCCATATAATGTGACTTGATCTAACATATAACTACACAAATATATAATATATAATGGGGCCTTCTCATATAACTAGTGAGTGATTTGTTGAGATGTCATAATTCCAATAATGAACTTCTAGATATCTAGAATGACTAAAACATGCACATAAAAAAGATGTACCACCAACCCAAGTTCAAACATATATTTGAATTAGTCACATAAAATGTTAAATCTCTTTTATCATCATCTAAATTTGGTGTATTACACACCACTAGTGTTACGGTAATATTTAATCCTAACAAGGCATGCACATCCTATAGCATAATACTCACCTCAATGGTAACCCCATCCACCACCCATTGAAATATATTAGTTATTTTCTCCGCTATTCCTTGGAAAATGGTAACTAACTCAATGCTTAGTAGGATATGTCACATCTCCATGAGACTAACAAAAATAAGTGTCATAAGATGAGCCTAATCCATGATTGATAATTTATCTATTAGATTTGATAACCAAATTACATCAACTAGTCTCCAAATTCTTTGTCACCTTTGTAAAATGCTTAATAACATAGCACCTATTAGATATCTATCACAAAATTTTCAAACACATACTTTCAAAATTTAAAAACTAATAAAAAATAAAAATAACTACTTCATCAACCATGTTAACCACTACATCAACCCCATTTATCATCTTCATACCTATATTGTCCATGTATAAAATTAAATCAGCCATATATTACATTTCACACTATCGACCATGTAACTATAATACATTACCCTTGTCAAAACTTAGACTATATCAGCCTTTATATAATATATCAAGGATTTATACACATTACATTAACTAATGCACACAATATCATCCATATTTATATGCTATCTACTATACATTACATTCTCAACCAATCTACATATAACTATATTGACCACCATAATTGCTATCAACCACTTAAAAAATCCTCCATTTATAACTACATTGACTTGGATGATATTGTATTATTTATGTGGCTATTATTTTCTAAATCATCACTAATCTCCTTGACCTAGTTTAACACATTTTTTTCCTACCCAACTTTCATTATAATTCTTAATCTATTGCTATACTTTCTAAGGCAAATTATGCTACATAGATTTACCACAATGTCTAATGTTCTTAACCTAGTACATGTTTATTCCAAAAGGTTACAAATTAGCAATAAATACACCCCATACCTAGACTATACCAATTATCATTACAATCTATCCTCCAACTCATCCACCACCTTGAGTTCAATCCATCATCTCTCTACACTAAATTAGGATAAACATAACTGTGATATTAAATACAAGAAAATATTCAAATACATATTAATTGATTCATTTTATAGTAAAATTTCAAAGTTAAAATTATTTATCAAGAAATTATATGTTTTTATTATAAATTTATTTATATAAATTATTTTCATAATATAAAAGAAGATTTATAATCTTAACAAAGTATATAATTTTCCAATGCTAACACCAATTATTTTAAAAAATGATTTTTGTCTTATTTTTTAGTTTCATTACTTGTTTTACACACTAGATTCCTTCGCTCATATAATTCACACACAAAAAAAATTTCAAATAGAAATAAGGTAAGTGAATATAATTATTTAAAACATTATTTACTTTCATTTATTTTTTAATTTCCACTAAAATTTATTATCTTAGTTAGTGTGTTGTTATTCTTTCTTGATGCACCATCCCATGTTACACTCTAGTGGCACATGATGAGATTTGAGTGGGGCATATGTATACACATAATATTTAAAAAAAAATTCATGTATTTATGTTTTATTTATTGTGGAAAACTATCAATTTTAATCTCCCTAAGTTCACATCTTAAAGGGTGCACAAAGAAAGGGGTGGGAAGACCATTGGTGCTTCACAAGATTATTGTCTAAATCTGTCATGCCTATATCTATCCAAAAATAATTTTTAACTAATTTCCAAATAAATAGTTTTAATAAATATACCTTAAATAATTTAGGACCCATATTTTATAAATATATAAACCTAAGTGAATGTAGTGTATTCCACTTCCCACCAAAATTCAAACTAGGTCAGCTAAGGCTGACTTAGTTTGAAGGTAAATGGTAAACTATGATGAGGTAGGTTGATATTATTAGATAAAATTATGGTAGGGTTTATGATCATCAAACATTATAAATATAAATCCATTTAAATTTAATAGAGGGGAACTTTCATTTTCTCACTATTATTGCTTGCAATTCTACTATGGTCCATATTTGGGAGAAGCCATTACTTAGACCTTATCTTGGAGGGAAATAAATTATCTTGTGGTGTCTTAGACACAAATATCATAGGTATTTAATCTTATATATTATTTCATATATTGTGATACTTAAAACCATAATAACCTCCTATAAAACACCATTGGCTAAGGGAGAGATTGAGGCTTGACAGGTTCTCTTCAAGGTAAGTATTTCTAACATTATCTCTTTCATTAGTAGATAAATATTGCATAATACATAGTTTTTAATGTATATATAATTATTTTAATATCATCTACACTTAAAATTAGTGTGGCTATAGAGTTATTCAAACTTTCCATTTTACACTCTGGGTAACCTAGGCTTTCATTTACCTACCATGGTTTCTTACCCTTTTTAGTGTTGTTTTAACCACCCCCTTAATTTGTATTTCAAGATTCGGTAACAATATATTATATTAATTACATTATTATTATATATTTAGTTAGGGTTATTTCATTATATTTATTTCCTATAGGATTTGTAACCCTCTCCATTTAAACTATGTGATAAGTACTCCTCTAGCTATGTTTAACAGATCCAATTGATTATGACCCAATATAACTAAGTATCTAACAATTTTTAATTAATTTACAGTTATTTGTACATATATGTTATGTACGATAAGTTTTAGGTCTATCTTAATTAATTTCATACACCTATATCAATGAGTAACCCATATATAATGTCATGATTGACAATGTGTTAAGTGAAGACATGTGCACAATGACACTTATTCACTCCATTGGATACACACAAAATGATATACAATATACATCAATATAAATTGCTGGAATATATGGATATAAATATAATACACTTAGAAACATATTTATACCTCTTTAGGTGGGATCCAACATACTAGCCACACCATTATTAGTTCTATAGAGTCATAGGGTATTTGACATGTTATTAAAATGTCCTTGAATTCAAATGTTTTGTGTAGTACCATATATAATAATTTAATGTCTCAATTACATAAACTATAAGAGGTTAGTCATATTTATATGAGTATGATACATATACCCTCTATATCCATTGACATCTCCTCCTCTACCCCCACCATTGCTATAGTTGATTAAAACATCCATACATGATCAATATATAAAGCTAGTGGTTACAAAAATGGAAATTTTTTATATACTTAAATTTTAAAAGAGATTAGTTTAGGTTCATAGACAAACAAATATTCAATGTATATCACATTAAATAGATATTTAAGGATCATAAAGGCCATCATATACTATATTACATACTCAATTAGAATAATAGATAGTTCAAAGTGCTATAAAATAAGCACAAAAATTTATCCATTATCATACTATATAACATATCTCATAGAGTCTTAGGCCTTCTATAGTTACCTATCATACATGTTATTCTATGAGTGGTGATCATGATAGTTATTTCACAACATGTGACTTCTTATCATATTGTGATACACCTACGTATAGTATCTCTTGCTCATAATAGAGGGTCCTTACACTATATAATAAACACACTCCCCATGGTTATCTCATTGATGGAATAACTAGTTAGCACATTTTAAATTTCAAATATTTAGAAAAAAACATTCAAAATATTTTAAAAAATGAAAATCATGACTTGAGTATGACATGATTACTAGAATACACTATTTATATATGTTATTTACCACTTGTTTTCTATATGGAATATTATTTTGATATACACATATATCTCATGGTATATGAATGTGATATAGGACAAACATGTTACACATAAAATTATAAATATTGGACACATATACATGTTTTGACCTTTCCTATACCCATAATCTATATTGATACTGATGGAATCTTATTCCACATGTTTCACTATTAGATGTTATATTTTTATATATCCTTGTACCATGTTGAACCATATATATTGCTTACACATGTATTTATAATTACTAATGTCTTACATAGTGCTACATGGATATGTTATTTTATTAGGATGTGAGATTGATAAAATTTAAAAGTTTTATTCTAATTTACAAATGAAATGTAATAAACACTAAATTATGGAAAGACTTATTTATATTAAAAAACATTTAAAATTTAGATGAAAATACAAAAACTAAAATGATCTATAAATAGTAACCTCAATGAAATGTGCAAATCTTGGTTGGCTATAATTTATGATGAATGTAAAATTACTAAGTAGATTTGAACATGAGTGTGTATGTACACATTTTTTCTTGATGTAAGGCTTGATATTTTAATATGCCTTAATGAAAAACCTACAACAATGTCATTTTAAGTAACTATTGTCCATATTTTAAAGTTGAAAATATGACACTTTAAAATTTAATTTAGAAAAGAGAGCAAGGAAAGTATAAATTTGAAAGAGTATATAACCCAATTTCCTTGTAATTTTAAATTAGAAAAGTGTTATCCCCATTGTTGAGGCATTTGGACAAATTTTGAACATGGGGTGAATTGAGAGTAATCAAGTTTCAATTTAAAAAAAATTGAATTCTCTTGAGTTGGAAAAATAATATGTTCCAACTCTCATTTGACTATGTAGAGTACTCTTGTAAAATATTTGAATTGGAGGAACTATCAAATGTGGATTGCTACATAGAAAAAGAGAAATAATAGAGGTTTAATGTCAGTAAACTCTAACATGCCCCACTTGAAACATGAAGACAAATCATACTACTATAGTTGTATGTAGATTTTGTTTGAAACTTTACAACTTTACAACTTTTAAAATTTGAGACACTTTGAATTTTTTTCACTTTGAGAAGCTTTTAAACTTAATTTTTTTTAGATGCCATGTAGTAACTTAGACATGAATGACTATAATTCCTCCTATACTATACTAAATTAATATTGAATGTCATTTGAATTTTTAAACTAGTAAACCATTTAGTTATTTGAAATTTTCCACTTTATAATTTTAGGAATAAATGAGTGTGCATGTGACTTTCCCCCATTATCAAACAATTTTTAATCCTAGTATAATTTTGAAACTACATAAATCTAAACTTTGTTCATGAGGATTTGACTACTCAAGACAAGATCATTGCGATGCCCCACTTTTGAGATGAGGGATGTAGCATGTAAGACACTTATCTCAAAATAATAATTATGTAAGATGTAATCATTTTTAAACACTTGAAATTTTTAATGTATTACATCATGTATTAAAATATAAAATTTAATTTGTATACGAAACATATAAGAGATTGATATATTATTGAATCACATAAGTAGCATGTGCATGATATGTATAATGGAACCAAACTAATAGTAGATATTAGAAATAATTAATGATATGAATCATGGAATTAGAGTAAAAAATGATGAAAATACAAGTAATGTCAGACAATGTCACACAATTTTCATAAAATGTCATATATAAAGCACAAATTCCACATACAAGGAAATATGTCATGCCCCAAATTTCACTCAAATAAAATCCATAAAAATACTAATTTTTTTAATAATTATCTTATGCAACACTAACTCCACATAAGTAAACACTTCAACCATTAAAACAACCATAGTAATGTGCACATTAACTACACACATCTTCTAATACCCTATCCAAAAGCAAAGGCAACCTTAAAGGTATACAAACACACTCAAGGTATGTTATATGAAACTTAGACACTCACCTTCTATTTCAAAAACAAAATGCATAAAGGCATTTAATAATCTATATGCAACTAAGTTGTGTCTACCACACTAGAATCGATGTGAAATACTACACTCAAATTTGATAGTCAAGGCTGTCAAGGTTTGATTAGACTAATGAAACCAATACTAAATCTCATTTAAATAGTACGAAATGTGATCCATCAATGGTTCATTACCATAATGTTTCTATAAAACACACTTAAAAGCACATTAATATTACTTAAGCAACCAAGCTAATTATTATTCAAACCTCTAATCCAAACATCATAATACTCATGAGTATGCTAGTTAAGGAAAACTATTTGTGTTGTGGTAGAAATTACCAAACATGGTGTAACTAGGCTTGACTAGCTCACCTCACAACCAGTTCATAATTTTGTTAAATCACCTATCAAATGGTGATGGATAAAATACCCCCATGAGGTGAAAAGTATTTATGGAAATTATTATATATTATATTATCTATAATATATCACTAAGAACCTTTGAAAATAATTTTTAGTAATTTAAAAAATAAAATAACTCAACATTCTAAATGGGTTCTAACACAAAATACTGTTCTACTTAACAATTTCTTGAATAAACTAGGTTTGAAATAAAACCTATAAAAATAGTTAAAAATATATGAAAATATTAAATAAAATTTCTAGTATAAATTTAAATTTGAAATTAATCATTATCAACCTCTGGTTTTCCTTACAAATCTCCTTTAGCTATTATTTTCAACTTGATTTTGAAATGACTTCATAGGCTATAAAAGAACATTAGTTATAGAAAATCGCCAAAAGCCTTTGTAATTTGGATCCACCCAAAACGGCATAGGAATGAGGTAGATAAATAATGGTTTTATAACCTAATTCCATCAATATAATAATAAAGATTATTTTTTTTCAAAAAAATCTCTAGTTTTGATATTAATTTGAGCCTATTTCTAGAGTGACTCTGCAAACAAATTCTAGATTAAATAAAAATTCTAGAGTGAACTGAATTTAGAATAATTTCACCCTAAATAAAAAACATTAAGGTAAATTAAATGTGAAAATTCCTAGGATGATATGAATCTAAGAGGAATAGGAAAAAACTCTCATTTTAAAAGATTTAACTTCTTGAATATTTTAAAATAATGATTCTAAAATGTCTCTGTAGAGAAAACACCAATACAAAGAGTTTTATCTTACAAATGCCACTTGATAATGGATAACTATTTTAGATTGAAAGACAAAAAATATTTATATGGTGTACAATACTAATTCTCATAATTTAAGAGAGTTGGTAGTGAGTCTTAATTTTGGTTTTTGACCACTTTAGCTATTTTTTTAAATTAGATTCTAAAAGGGATTTATTAACTTATTACAAAACAAAATTTCATACAATTACGAAAAATATTACTATCTTAGGTTGTTAATATGGTAAAAAATAAATTAGATATATAAATAAGGATAAAAATAATATATTAGGGTAAGTCATCTCTCAATTTCAATAGTTGTTAACACTTCTTATCCACACATAAAAAAACAAAAAGTCTAACTACAAGATTATTTGACTAGTAGTCAATAAATCTAAAATTCATTTGGTCAAGGTTGTACAAAATAACTTTACTATTATGATATAATTTTATTATACTTAATTTCAATAAGGGCATCATAATCTAAATCATGAGATAATTCTTAGAAAAAAACTTATCAAAGATTCATTTGATTTATTAATTAACTTGATTTAAGTCTTAATTAGTTTCAAAGATTATAATTCCTTAAATAAGTTTTATATTATGAATTTTCTATGTATATCAACCAATCAAGAATCAAGTCCTTATTTATTAAAGCAACTATTACAAATTATGTAGTGACTATAATTGACTAATTACCAATAACTATTAAATTATCAATTTGAGACTCAATCAAAAACCATATAACTTTTCCAGTTTACCAATAGTATTATTATTAATATTATTCAAGTAAGAATCTTAATCTACATGTTCTATGTTTTTATCATTATTAGTTACGAATCTTAATAGTTTGAACTAATACTTACGACACAAGAAGTTCTTTAAATATTAAAACAAATAGAATTAAAATATTAACCTACTTTCACAATTTAAATAAGACAATATTCCTTCTATTTCCAAGTAATTCACCTAATTAACAATAAGAGTTTACTAAAAAATTCTATCTTTTATTATGTAAAATAATATACATTTAAAAACTATCACCAATATTTTATAACAAAATAGGCTTAAAGATCTTAATCATTCTAAATAAAATATAAATAGATACATTCCAATAATTGATAATTCATAACCCTTCATTAATTATGAGAAGATAGACAATTTTCTATAATTTTATACTATGCAACATAATATTTAAAAATAAAGATTAGGTAAAATCTTTATACACTTTCTCTTGCACTCTACACTAAAATATATAAGCAACAAGTGTCAGCTTACTCTAAGCAAGTAAAAATGCC
>JARHVA010003176.1:730000-760000 GCA_037957365.1 Torreya grandis
TTTGGTTAAGTATGAGAAAACACTTTCAAAATCCCTAAGAGCCCAACTTTTTACTTACATATATTTTATCACGTATAGTCAAATGACTTGAGACATAATGAATACCAATTAGAGATTAATGTGATCACAACCATATTACCAACTCCCATTGACTCATCCACACGTGGTAATGGTGAGTTAGAAAACTACCTACTCAGATTTGTTGTTATTAAACCCAAAATGTCTAGATGAAAATCATGGATTACCAAATGAATTCCATTCATGCACACAAACACTCAAACCCATAGAAAATATATTAGATACCTATTGAAAATCCCAAAAACCATACCCATCCTTGAAAAAATCTAACCATGATAAAACAACATATCAACCAAGCCTACTTTAAGCATACTAAGATAAGCACATTGTACACTTTATCATTATCACTTAGACTATCAAGGCACTTCATACACTCACTTGGAAATCTTCATGACATCACTATAAAATAAGTGATAACTATACAAAAATTATTAGATAGTTATCAATGATGTCTTAGAGATTTCATGGATGTGTCCTAGTAAGTGGATGAAGTGCCTTGATAGTCTAAGTGACAATGATAGAGTGTGTAATGTGCTTGTCCTAGTATTCTTGAAGGAGGCTAGTTGATCTTCAATTTTGACACGGATAAATATTTTTATAGATGTTTATGTAGTATTGACCATGTTTAAGGAGTCATGTAAGAGGTTTTTTATGCTTTGAGTGTTTATGTGCATGAGTGGTTTTCATCTGGTTGATCATTATTTTCATCTAGACACTTTGGGTCTAGTGGAAGAACATCTGAGTAGGTAGTTTACTAACATCACCATTACCATATATAGATGAGTCAGGGGATTTGGTCATATGGTTGTGATTAATTTTTTTATTAGTTTCTATTCACTCAATTTCAAGTCATGAAATGAAGCACAACAAAATATATGCAAGTGTAAAGTTGGGGTCCTAGGTAGTTTGATAATGTTTTCCCATACTTAGCGAAATTTACAATGTGGCAAAAAGAGTTGAGTAAGCATATTTATGGTGGTATATATCACATGTGTTGATGTTTCATGATAAAATGATCATATTAGTTCATTTTTTTCTGTAGTTTATTTTTTATAACTTTTAGGTCAAGCACTAAAATGTGGAAAAAGATATGCATGTTCAAAGTTGGCCTCCTAGATAAGTTTTTGACATAGTTGGCTATGTGGTAGAAAAATATGAGTGAGAATTTTATTTTTTTATATTTCACATGTGTGAGGATTCCAAGATAATATTGATACATGTTTGGATTCATATTTTAAAGGATAACATATGGTCCAAATTTTAGAACATGCACTTGAGCGAAGTAAAAGATATGGAGGTGCAAAGTTTGCCTTCTAGGCAAGATAAGCTATGGTACCCATACTTAGCCAAATTTACATGAAGTTAAAATTTAAGGACTAAATGGAGATATAATGGTGTGTGGGATTTTATACATCAATCTCTATGGTACATAATAATTCAAATAGGTCAATGTTTTTGATGCTTAAATTGGGTAAAGATCGAGCTCATTACAAAAGAATTGAGGGAGTATGTTTATTCCAAAATGTCAAGATGTTGTGAGATAATGAAAAGTGTTCAAGGTTTAACTATAATAAAAGGTAAATTATAAGGATCCAATAGTGAGTGGGTTTTCTTACATATTTTTCAAATGATGTGCATTACATAATAAAGACCTAGCTAATCTGTAGAGATCAACAGCGGATGTTGAGTCAATATTACAAGATTGCATGAGATGAGGTCAACTATTAGATGTTTAAAATTTGGACCTTGGTTCAATATGAATTAAATATTGAAAAAGATCAATGGTTCATGTTTAATATGAAGCTATGATGACATGGGATGTGAGTATAGTGTTCGAAGTTTAACTGTGACCATTGGCATTTGAATTTTGTAAAGGAAAGACCAATGTTTGGTTTTTGAGCCATATATTTTGATCCAAGATGAATTTGATCATGTATTTAAAATAAAATATTAAGATTACTCCATGACACATATAATTAACCTCATTTTAATATTTTTAAGTATGTATATTCAAAGTTATGAAGGTCTAAATTTGACTATGTTTGACTATGTTCTATAAGTGACTTGAGAAGGATATTTGAGCTTATATTGACGTTGTTTTGATATTTCATGATGAATTAGTTTTTGGGTAGTGTTGTATACTCCATTAATATTATATTGGTTAATTATTAAAGTTTTAATAATAATATGTAGTATGAACAAAGGTTTAAAATTTAACTGTGTATTCATCCATGCTGACTATGTCTACAAAAAGTTGTCTAAGAGAATTGTGCTTAAGCAATAGGGTACTGTGATGGTTGATTGAACTTAAAGAGGACCTATAAATAATTTTTAATGGGTCCATGCTTTTGGAAAGTTTTCTTATGTTTCTCAATTTGATCTGAGAAATGTCAAAGAACTGAATGGGTCTCCATAGGACCTAAAAGTGACTTAGGCCTATTTGAATGTGGATTGTGCTTAAGTGTGACCCATGTGAGATGCCTTAAGGGTGAAGGAATGTATTATGGACTACAAGGAAATATTTTGGACTTTACAATTCATGAATTATCTATATATAATGAAACCAAATGTGTTATTTTCTAGACTTGACTGTGAGACTTGTTGAGTGGGACTAGTGCAAGGTGTATGTGAGAATTATAGAGCGAAGGAGAGGTAGAGTGCTTAGTTGATGAAATTATGAGTAGATAAATTTTATGACTATGTTTATGACTTATAGTTCATATTTATAATGTCATAAAATTTATCTTATATTTATAGCATATGTTAAGAGGTCTGAGTGTGCATATGAGGATAGTTTAGTAAAGGAGAGAGATTGTGGCATGCCTATGTGAGAGGTTTGTATGAGATGAAGTGAGTTTATTTAGAGGTTATATAAATAGAGATCCATGATCAGGTGTTGAATTTATTAGTACTAAGATGTAAGTGTTCAATAGAGGGTATAAAGGAGTTGATACTCTTTAGGGTCAATTGCTTCTTGTGAAATAGGTGTTTCATTAAAGGCCTTTGGTTAGGAGGATATGATCAAGGTTTACTAGTCTAAAGGAGTTGACCAGTCTCTTGTTTGTAATTTTTTATAGGACAATTAGTCCATGTATTGTAGGATTGAGAGTGGGTTTTATTTCCCATGAGGGTTTCCCATAATAACTATATGTTATGTGTTTTATCTTGTGTATGCATTGAATGAATGAACTCTCTTATTAATGTTGCTTGATCAAGTTGATATATGTTGATTGTTTAAATAGTTTGAAAGGATTGGATTTGAGATTGAAATATCTAGGATAAATAATTCACCTCCCCACCTTAACCTCTAAAAATTGGTATCAAAGTATGTCCTTTGGTAAAGGCTTGATAACTTGAAGGTGATCCAAGGTACAATATGGGTAGTCATAAAGGAGGTTTATCTACTAAACAAGCACCAATGTTCAATTATTCTAATTATGCTTTTTATAGTGAAAGGATGAGGACATACATTATGTCCTTAGGGTTTGATATATGTAAATATGTTGTGGATGGTTATGTTGCTCCTAATACTCCTCTATATAGTGTTTTAAATAAGAAGTTGTTTGAGAATAATTACAAGGCAATGAATCCTATCACTTATGGTATTTTAGAGATTAAATACACTAAGGTAATCCATTGTAAATATGATAAAGAGATATGGGTAAAATGTAGATAATTTATGAAGGAGATTCAAAGTTCATGCTTATTAATTTATAGAATCAAAAAAGGCAATTTAAAATTCTCAAGATGAATGAAGATTGTATGGAATCCTATCTAGAGAGAGTTGATGAAATTGTGAACATCATCAAAGGTATTGGAGAGAACCTTAAAGAGGCTACTATAGTTCAAAAGGTATTAAGGTCTCTATCCCTCAAGTTTGATCCAAAGGTATCTACTATAGAAGAAATTCATGATATTACTTAGTTAAAGATGGATCAATTTCACGGCACCCTTACTACCTACGAGATGAGAAAGAATGATGATATACCACCAAAGAAGGAAGTAGCTTTCAAAATAGAGATGAAGCTAAAGAATTTATGATTTAATAAGCCCAAACATGATGACATTTTTTATATATATGAGGATGAACTAATTGTTTTTATTTCAAGGAAATTGAGAATAGGTTTAGGTAAGTATAAAGGTAAACTAACCCTCAAATGCTTGAATTTTGGTGAGATAGGACATTTTGATAATAAGTTCCCTAATAAGTATAAGAAGGATGATGATGAAGAGCATGATAAGGGTCATGATGATGGTAATAGATCATTCATGTTTGATAAAATAAAAAATGAATTCATAAGGTTTGATAACAAGAAGAAGTAATTCAAGGACAAGAAGAGTCTCTACACCAAAGAAAATTATAGCTCATCAAATGAGAGTGAAGTTAGTGATTCAAAGTATGATCATGGAGATGATGGTTCTATTGAAGATAAATATATGTTCATAACCAAGGAAGTTAGTTGCTCACATCAAAAGGAGTTTACTTAGAGTGATTCAGATGATGATGAAGGTGAGGTGGACTATGATACTAAATTGATGAATGCTCTTGAAGAATTGAATATTGAGAAAAAAATCAATAAGAAGATGATATCTAAATTTAAGGACTATGAGGAATAATTTAGTGTGTTTGAGGCAAGATTGGTTGAAGACTCTAGAGATCATGAAGGTGATGTCATGTTTCTTAAATCTAATTTGGAATCAATATCTACAAGTCTAAGAGCCAAAGAAGAAGAATGGTCAAGGAATGCCTATGAGATTATGTCTTTGAAAGATAAGTTAGAGAAGTTTTCAAGAAAGGAAAAATCATTTATCATGTTTTATAAAATTTCTAATGCTCTAGATGATCTCCTAAAGAGTCAAAAGTTAGTTAGTGATAGATCTGGATTGGGTTTTAATGAAGAGCCCAAAGTTTATTCTCATGTTAACATGAATGTCAATGAGATCAAGGTGGATCAAACTTTGAAGACAAATCATCAAACAAGAAATCAAGGTGCTGGTAGAATGAAGACAAATTAGATAAAACAACCAAATGTTATGAGGTATGTAAATTTCAATGGTTACTTCTATACTTGTAATAAGTTTGGGCATAGGTCTAGAGAATGTAAGTGACTTGTTCGAAATGAATTTTCTTGGAACTATGATGGGTGTAATTAGTCAATAGGTGTGATCAATGTTGAGTGATTTAACTATCATGATGAGGGATACTTTGCAAAAAATTATCCATTTAAGGTAAGAAAAGTTGAGTTTTCTTCAAGAAATATTGAGTGATATAGCTGATATGAACTAGGACACATTGCAAGATTTTATCCAAATATAGTAAGATAGAATGATCTTCTTACAAAAGGTATGATGTGCTTAAACAATCAAAAGAGATGTCACATTTTTATATTCTACAAGCAAAGGCCTATAAGTAAGAATAGGTCCAATTAGAATCCTAGAATGCAAGGAAGAAAACAAGTTAACTCATGGAAGAAAAAGGTGGAAAGTGTGATTCATGATGAATCTATAGGTCCAAGTAATCTATTTGTTATGCTGTAGAATGATAAAAGAGTTTAAGTGTGCCAAGGGCTCTCATTGTCTACTCATGTTGAAAATGAAGAGACCAAGCTCAAGGAAAAGACTAAGGTGCTAGTTAAGGCTAATTCTAAAGTGAGTATGAATCTAAATGGACATCGTTCTATTATTGAGAAAAATTCATGCATAAAATATGAATTGTTAGTACTTAGTGATGAGGTTCCAAGCTACAAGGAAGATTCTTCAGATGAAAAGGTATGTCATGAATCTATGTTGTCTTTATGTATTGTCAATCCAATCATATAAAAGAAGGATAATGTTGTAATGGATGAACATGTTACTTCTCTTTAGCCTAAGAATAAGAAGAATAACTATATGCATCAAATGAATAAGGAAGAGAAGGAATATGAGGAGTTGTGGGAAACTCTTGGTTTCACATTGTTCTAAGACATTGTGTAATAGGGTGTCTCTATCTATGATCCTTAGGAGACAATTTTATAATGGATAAGCAAGTTTGTGTGCTCAAAATCATAATTCCAATACGTATAAATACTTGTGTTGATCTTAGAAGGTCTTTGGTTAAGGGGTGGTAACAAGTTCATTAGTTTTCTCTAGACATGTGTGAAAGAGCTATAGTATATAGTCAAAATGGGTGGGTCCAGGTGGCTTAATGAGATTGATGGAATGTTAAGAAGTGTTTGGTGCTTAGAAATGTCTGTAAACTTATTTGTCAATTTTGAGGCCTAATTAGAAAATTGGTTTGTGAAGGAAGTGTGGAATATAATATGAGTTAGGTGTTATTAATCGGTGCTCATGAAGGGGCATATGAAAGGTTTCTAGATATGAAAGTTTAGGTCTTGATGGTGTGTCTACTAAAATTTGTGGGCTCTACAAGTTCCATATACCATTACAAGGAGACTGAATAGGTCTAGCAAGAAGAAGATGTGATTTTTGTTCAGTTTATACAAAAAAGAAAGGCATGAGTATTTTAAGGTGAGTTCTTAGGTTGTTTTTTAGCATATTTTATATTTGGTGGGTGGAATGAAGTTCTGATGGTGGTCCTTGAGGTGGTTTGAGAGAGAAGGCTAGTAAGCTTGTATAGGGGTTCCTCATAATAAATGGAGATATGAAGATGATAAAATGGTGCAATGGATTAGATATCTTAGGGGGAGTCCCTCTTAGATTTTTATTGGTAATTTCCATTATATTTCAAATTTTTATGGGTTTTTATTCAATGGATGTAGTGCTTGGTTGAAGAGAGTGTTGGTATGAAGCAAGAGGTTATTATCAAGATAAGAAAAGGTAGGCTAAAGGTAAGGGGGAGTTTTTATCATATTTATAATGTGATATTATCATATTTTATGGTATTTTTATGTCCTTAGGATCAGTTGGTGCCCAATTTTTCATTATGTCAAAGGGGGAGAAAGTTCCTATTATTGAGTGATTAAAGATAAATAAGGTGAGCTAAATGATGTTTGTTGACATAAATGACAAAGGGGGAGATTTTTTGAGAGTTTTTAATGATGTATTTATGATGTCATATAGGTTTCATGGTGAGTGGATGAAGTGTCTTGATAGTCTAAGTGACAATGACAAAGAGTGAAATGTGTTTGTCCTAGTATGCTAAAGGAGGTTTGGTTGATCTTCAGTTTTAACATGGCTAGAGATGATTAGGGATGTGTATGGAGTATTGAAAATTTGAAATGGGTCTTATAATATGTTTTATATGATTTTATTTCTTGTGTGTATGAGTGTTTTTTATTTGGTTGATCATTTTTTTCATCTAAACACTTTGGGTCTAGTGGAAGAAAATCTGAGTAGTCAATTTACTGACATAACCATTGCCACATGTAGATGAGTTAGGGGGATTTGGTTAGATGGTTATGATAAAATTTATTCATAGCTTATATGTGCTAAATTTTAGGTAATAAAACAAAATGTAACAAAAGATATGTAAGTGTAAAGTTGGGCTCCCAGGCAATTTGACAATGTTTTTCCATACTTAGCCAAGTTTGTAATGTGGCAAGAAGAGCCAAATAATCATATTGATGGTGACATATCTTGCATATGTGGAAATTTCATGATAAAGTGATAATATTACTTTGTTAATTATTGTGCCTAGTTTATTTGTGCTAAATTTTAGGTCAAGCACTAAAGCACGATAAAAAATATGCATGTTCAAAGTTGGCCTCCCAAACAAGGTTTTGACATAGTGAGCTCTATGGCAAAAAAAATCTAAGTGATAATTTTAATGTAAATATATATAAAACATGTGAGGGTTAAAGGATCATATTGATACATGTTTTTATTAATATTTTAAATGAGAACATATGATCTAAAGTTTAGAATATGCGCTTGAGCAAAGAAAAAGTTATGGAGGTGCAAAGTTGGCCTTCCAAGAAAGATAAGCTATGGTCCCTATACTTAGCCAAATATACATGAAGTTAAAATTTCAAGACAAAATGGAGATCCAATATTGTGTGGGAGATAATACATAAATATCTATGTTACACATCAAGTGAAAGAGGTCAAAGTATTTGATGCTTAAAATGGGTAAAGATCAATCTCCTTACAAAAGAATCAATGGAGCATGTTTATTCCAAAATGTCAAGATGTTATAATATGAGGATAAGTGTTATAAGTTTAATGATAGAAAATTTAAAGGATAAGGATCCAATGGTGATTGATTTTTTTTATAGATTGATTTAATAGTGCACAATGCATAATAAACACCTATCTGATCTACAAAGATTGATGGTGCATGTTGAGATGAGGTCAACTATTAAATGTTGAGTGTTTGGACATTGGTGCACTATGAATTAAAGATAAAACAAGATAAATGGTATGTTTTTAATCTGAAGTTACAAGGGTAGGATATTCTATCATAGTGTTGAAGTTTAATTGTGACTATTAGCATTTGAAATTTGAAAAGGAAAGACTAGTGTCTAGTTAATTAGCCATATCTTTTGCTACAAGATGAATTTGATCATGAAGTAAAAATAAAATATGAAGAGGAATACATGTATCACATAATGATCCTAATTTTAAGATCTAAAATTATGTATAGTCAAATTTATGAGGGTCTAAATTTGACTGTGTGTTCAATTATGATCTACAAGTGACCCAAGAAGGATATTTGAGCTTGTATTGATGTTGTTTGGATATAATCATGATGAATTAGACATTTTGGAGTATTTGAGACTCCATGAATTTTTTATGTGTGAATTATTAATGTTTTAATAATTTTATACATTATGAACAAAGGTTTATAAGTTGACTGTGTATTCATTCATGGTGATTGTATATATAAAATGTTGTTTGAGCAAATTGTGTTAAACAAAAAGGTATTGTGATGGTTATTAGAACTTAAGGAGGAACTATAGATCATGTGGAATGGGTCCATAATGTTATAAAGTGTTCTTATGTTTCTAAATTTTATTAGATAAGTGTCAAAGAACTAAATGGGTCTTCATAGGACCTAAAAGTGACTTATGCCTCTTTGAAAGTGGATTGTGCTTAAGTGTGACCCATGTGAGATGCCTTAAGGGAGAATACATGAAATATGACCAAAAAATAAATATTTTGGAATTTATAATTCATGAATTATCTATATATAGTGAAACCAAATTTATTGGTTCCTAGACTTGAGTGTGATAGTTGTTGAGTGAGACTAGTGTAAGGTGTATGTGAGAATTATGGAGTCAAGGAGAGGTAGAGTGCCTACATGATTAATTGATGAGTAGATAAAATTCAAGACTATGTGTATGACTATTAAAATATATAATGTCATAAAAGTGATCATTTAGTTTGAGTATATGCAAAGAGGTTTGAGTGTGTATATGAGGATAGTTTGAGTAAAGGTGAGAGATTGTGGCATGCCTATGTGAGAGGCCTGTATGAGATAGAGAGAGTGTTTGTGTATAGGTTAGATAAATATAGATCCATAATCAAGTCTTTACAAAATTATTAATAAGGTGGAAATGTTCAAAGTAGGGTCTCAAGGAGTTGATCTTCATTAGGGGTAGTTGTTCCTTGTAAAATAGGTGTTTCACTAAAGGCCTTTGGTCAAGAGTTTATGATCAAAGTTTAATGGTCTAAAGGAGCATCCAAGTCTCTTGATTGTAAGTTCTTATAGGATGAGTATTTCATGTGTTTTAGGCTTGAGAGTGGGTTTTATTCCCCATGAGGGTTTCCCATAGGAACAATGTGTTATGTGTTTGATATTGTATATGCATTAAATGAATGAGCTCTCTTATTAATGTTTCTTGATCAAATTGATATATGTTGATTTGTTAAATAGTTTGAAAGGATTGGATTTGAGATTGAAATATCTTAGCTCATTAATTAACCCCCACTTTTAGTGATTATACCTCTAAAAAAATATCCCCCTTTATCATTGATGTCAACAAGCATCATATAAAAATATAAAAATTACCTTTCTTCTCTCTTTTCATGTACTCTCACAACAATAACTTTCTCCCTCTTTGACACAATGAAAAATTTGGTGAAATCTAATCCTAAAAACCTAAAAATACCAACAAAAAGAGAGAACCATCTTATAAATATGATACAAACTCCCCCTTACCTTGAGCCTACCTCTTATTGTCTTACCAACTTTCTCTTGCTCCATACCAATACACACTTCAATCAAACACTAAAATAATTGAAGAAAGAACACAAAAATATGACTAGGTTTGATCAACTCATCATGCCAAATTTATTGAAATATCATATATAGTAGATTTCACCACATATTTAATATGATTGAAGCATCTCACATATGCTTCCCTTTATATCATCCAAAGCTCCTCAAGTCATTTAAGCTACCTATGTTAGCTCCCCCTAAATTTGTGCATACCACCATTTAATTCTCAAACATGCATCAAAATTTGATGGATCTTTCCAAGAAATATATGAGAGGGTCTCCCCCTAAGATTTATAATAAGTCACACCTTTTGATCATCTTTAGATCTCTACACACCATGAAGAACCACCATACATACTTATTATCCTTATCTCTCAAGCTACCATAAGGACCACCAAAAAAAATTCAAGCCACTCACCGAATAGGAAACATGCACTAAAACAACTTGATAATTCACCTTGAAATATTCATGTCTTTCTCTTTTGGAGAATTTGATCAAAAAGCCACTTGTCTTCACACTAGGCCTGTTTAGCTTCCTTGTAGCCTTGCCTTGAAATTTTAAAGCCCATAATGTTTATTAAACACATGTTCAAGAACTAAAATATAATATCTAGAGCACTCCCATATTCCCCCTTGATCAAACCAATTTTAATCACCAATATCATCCTCTACAATTTACTTCCTTCACAAACCTATTAGACAATTAGCCATCTATATTGATAAAAAATTGAATAAATTAAGAACCAAAAACCTTCAAATCTCAAACCTCAATTCAAAAGGAAAAATATCTTTTTAGCATAGCCCAAACGCCTAGAATATCAAAGCAAATAAGGTAAACAAACCTCCTTTTGGTCAACACACACCTCTAAAAATTATTTCACACTTAGAGACACCCATCACACACTCCTAGACCAAGATTTTAGATTACACACCTTTGGGAACCTTGAATTAATATAACATGGCTTTTGATCTAAAAAAATATAGATAAGGAATATGAGGAGTTGTGGGAAACTCCTAGTTTCACATTGTTCTAAGACATTGTGTAATAGGGTATATCTATCTATTATTTTAGATTACACATCTTTGGGAACCTTGAATTAATATAACATGGATTTTGACCTATAAAGAGATAGATAAGGAATATGAGGAGTTGTTGGCAACTCCTATTTTCACATTGTTCTAAGACATTGTGTAATAGGGTGTCTCTATATATGATTCTTAAGAGACATATTTCTTATGGATAAGCAAGTTTGTGTGCTCAAAATCATAATTCCAATATGTATAAAGGCTTGTTTTGATCTTAGAATATATTTGGTTAAGGGGTGGTAAAAAGTTCATTAGTTTTCTCTAGACATGTGTGAAGGAGCTATAGTACAGAGTCAAAATGGGTGTTTCTAGGTGGCTTAATGAGATTGATGGAATGTTAAGAAGTGTTTGGTGCTTAGAAATGTCTATAAACTTATTTGTCAATTTGGAGGCCTAATTGGAAAATTGGTTTATGAAGGAATTATGTTATAGAATATGTGTTAGGTGTTGAAAATTGGTGTTATTGAAGGGGCATATGAAAGGTTTCTAGATATGAAGTTTTAGGTCTTGATGGTGTGTCTACTAAAATTTGTGGGCTCTACGAGTTCCATATACAGCTACAAGGAGACTAAATAGGTTTAGTAAGAAGAAGATGTGATTTTTGTTAAGTTTATACAAAAGATTAAGGCATGAGTATTTTAAGGTGAGTTATTAGGTTATTTTTTAGCATATTTTCTATTTGGTGAGTGGCATGAAGTTTTGATGGTGATCTTTGAGGTGGTTTGAGAGAGAAGGCTAGTAAGCTTGCATCGGGGTTCCTCATAATGTATGGAGATATGAAGATGATAAAATGATGAAATGGATTAGAGATATTAGGGGGAGTCCCTCTTAGATGTTTATTGGTAATTTCCATTAGATTTCAATGTTTTGTGGGTTTTTATTCAATGGTTGTAGTGCTTGGTTGAAGAGAGTGTCGGTATGAAGCAAGAGGTTATTATCAAGATAAGAAAAGGTAGGCTCAAGGTAAGGGGGAGTTTTTATCATATTTATAATGTGGTATTATCCTATTTTATGGTATTTTTAGGTCCTTAGGATAATTTGGTGCCCACTTTGTCATTATGTCAAAGGGGGAGAAAGTTCCTATTGTGGAGTGATTGAAGAGAAATAAGGTGAGCTAAATGATGTTTTTTGACATAAATGACAAAGGGGAATATTTTTGGAGATTTTTCAATGATGTATTTATGATTTCAAGGAGGTGTCATGTTGATTGGATGAATTTTCTTGATATTCTAAGTGATAATGATAAAGATTGCAATGTGCTTATCCTAGTATAATTGAAGGATGTTTGGTTGATCTTTAGTTTTAACATGACTAGAGATGATTAGGGATTTGTATGGATTATTGAAAATGTGAAATTTTTCTTATAATAGATTTTATATTATTTGAGTTCTTGTGTGTAGGAGTCATTTTTTTTGGTTGATCATTGTTTTCATCTAGACACTTTGGGTCTAGTGGAAGAAAATCTGAGTAGTCAATTTACTGACATCACCATTGCCACATGTAGATGAGTCAGCGGGATTTGGTTAAATGGTTATGATGAATTTTTTTCCTAGTTTATATTTGATCAATTTTAGGTAATACAAACAAAATTAACAAAAGATATGTAAGTCTAAAGTTCGGCACCCAAGCAATTTGACAATGTTTTTCCATACTTAGCCATGTTTGCAATGTGGCAAGAAGACCCAAGTAAGCATATTGATGATGAAATATCTAACATATGTGGATGTTTCATGAGAAAGAGATAATATTTTTTTTTATCTATTTTTCCTAGTTTATTGTTCTAAATTTTATGTCAAGCATTAAAGCACAACAAAAGATATGCATGTTCAAAGTTGGCCTCACAAACAAGGTTTTGACATAGTTGCTCTGTGGCAAAAAAATTGAAGTGAGAATTTTAATGTGATTATATATCAAAAATGTGAGGGTTAAATGATAATATTGATACATGTTTTTATTCTTATTTTAAATGAGAACATATAGTCTAAATTTTAGAACATGCACTTGAGCGAAGAAAAAAATATGGAGGTGCAAAGTTAGCCTTCCAGAAAAGATAAGCTATGGTCCCCATACTTAGCCAAATATACATGAAGTTAAAAGTTCAAGACAAAAATGGAGATACAATAGTGTGTGTTATTTCATACATAAATATCTATGGTGTTCATCAAGTGAAAGAGGTCAAAGTATTCAATGTTTAAAATGGGTAAAGATCAAGCTCCTTACAAAAGAATCAATAGAGTGTGTTTATTCCAAAATTTTAGGATGTTTTAAGATGAGGATAAGTGTTAGAGGTTTAATTATATAAATATATAGGATAAGGATCCAATGGTGATTTAATGTTTGTATAGATTGATTTAATAGTGAATAATGCATAATAAAGACCTAACTGATCTACAAAGATAGATGGTGCATGTTGAGTCAATATTATCAGATTACATGAGATGAGGTCAACTGTTAAATGTTGAATGTTTGGACATTGGCACACTATTAATTAAAGATAAAACAAGATAAATTGTGTGTGTTTCATCTGATATTATGAGGGTAGGAGATGCTAGCATAGTGTTGAAGTTTAACTGTGACTGTTGGCATTTGAATTTTTAAAAGGAAAGACTATTGTCTAGTTTTTAGCCATATCTTTCGATACAAGATGAATTTGATAATGAATTAAAATTAAAATATGAAGAGGAATTGATGGATCATATAGTTATCCTAATTTTAAGATATATAAATATGTATATTCAATATTATGAAGGTCTAAAGTTGATTGTGTGTTTAATTATGTTCTATAAGTGACCCAAGAAGGATATTTAAGCTTGTATTGATGTTGTTTGGATATAATCATGATGAATTAGACATTGGGGAGTATTTTAGACTCCATGAATATTATGTGTGAATTTATTAATGTTTGAATAATTTTATACATTATGAACAAAGGTTTATAAGTCGACTGTGTATTCATTCATGGTGATTGTGTACAAAAAATGTTGTTTGAGAAAATTATGCTTAAGCAGAAGGGTATTGTGATGGTTGTTGGAACTTAACAAGGACCTATAGATCATGTATAATGGGTCCATGATTTTATAAAATGTTCTTATGTTTCTCAATTTTCTTAGATAAGTGTCAAAGAACTAGATGGGTCTCCATAGGACCTAAAAGTGACTTAAGCCTATTTGAAAGTGGATTGTGCTTAAGTGTGACCCATGTGAGATGCCTTAAGGGTGAAGACATGAATTATGTCCAAAAATTAATTATTTTTGAATTTATAATTCATGAATTCTCTATATATATTGAAACCAAATTTGTTGGTTCCTAGACTTGAGTGTGAGACTTGTTGAGTGAGACTAGTGTAAGGTGTATGTGAGAATTATGAAGCAAAAGAGAGTTAGAGTGCCTACTTGATGAATTGATGAGTAGATAAAATTGAAGACTATGTGTATGACTATTAAAATTTATAATGTCATAAAAGTTATCTTTTAGTTTGAGGATATGCAAAGAGGTCTGAGTGTGCATATGAGGATAGTTTGAGTAAAGGAGAGAGATTGTGGCATGCCTATGTGAAAGGCCTGTATGAGATAGAGAGAGATTTTATGTAGAGGTTAGATAAATATAAATCCATCATCAAGTGTTTAAGACATTATTACTATCGTGGAAATGTTCAAAGTAGGGTCTCAAGGAGTTTATCTTCCTTAGGGGTAGTTTTTCCTTATGAAATAGGTGTTTCACTAAAGGCCTTTGGTCAAGAGGTTATGATAAAAGTTTGATGGTCTAAATGACCTACCAATTCTCTTGTTAGTAATTTCTTATAAGATGAGTATTTCATGTGTTTTAGGCTTGAGAGTGGTTTTTATTCCCCATGAGGTTTTCCCATAGGAATAATGTGTTATGTGTTTGATATTGTATATGCATTGAATAAATGATCTCTCTTATTAATGTTTCTTGATCAAATTGATATATGTTGATTTTTTAAATAATTTTAAAGGATTATATTTGAGATTGAAATATATCAACTCAATATTTCATCCCCAATTTTAGTGATTATACCTCTAAAAAATCTCCCCTTTTGTCATTGATGTCAAAAACCTTCATATAGAAATATAAAAATTACCTTTCTTCTCTCTTTTCAAGCACTCTCACAACAATAATTTTATCCCCCTTTGACATAATGACAAAGTTGGTGAAATCTAATCTTGAAGACCTAAAAATACCAATAATAAGAGAGAACCATATTATAAATGTGATAAAAAATCCCCCTTACCTTAAGCCTACCTATTCTTGTCTTGCCAACTTCTTCTTGCTACATGCCAATACACACTTCGATCAAACACTAAAATCAATGAAGAAAGAACATAGAAATATGACTAGATTTGATCAACTCATCATGCCAACTTTATTGAAATATCATCTTTAGTATGTTTCACCACATATTAAATATGATTGAAACATCTCACATATTCTTCCCCTTATATCATGCAAAGCTCCTCAAGTCATTTAAGTTACCTATGTTATCTCCCCTTAACTCTATGAATACCACCTTTTACTTCTCAACCATGCATAAAAATTTGATGGAACTCTCCAAGAAACATATGAGAGGGAATCCCCCTAAGATTTATAATAAATTACACCTCATGATCATCTTCCGATCTCCACACACCATGAAGAACCACCATACATACTTACTATCCTTCTATCTCAAGCTACCATAAGGACCACCAAAAAAAATTCATGCCACTCACCAAATAGGAAACATGAACTAAACCAAATTTATAATTCACATTTAAATATTCATGCCTTTATCTTTTGGATAATTTGATCAAAAATTCACTCTTCTTCACACTAGGCCTGTCTAGCCTCCTTGTAGCCCTACCTAGAACTTGTAGAGCCCATAATTTTTATTAAACACATATTCAAGACCTATAAATTCATATCTAGATCAATCTCATAATTCCCCTTATTTACACCAATTTTAATCACCAATATCATCCTCTAAAACATACTTCCTTCACAAACCTATTAGCTAATTAGCCATCTATATTGATAAAAACTTGAATAAATTGAGAACCAAAAACCTTCAAATCTTTATGAAGCTTGATTTGAAAAGCCACTTGGCCTATTAATTTTTTTAATAATACTCAAACCTTAATTCACAAGGTTAGATACTTTTTGAGCATAGCCGAAAACCCTAGAATCTTAAAGTAAACAAGGTCAACAAACCTCCTTTTGGTCAACACGCACCTCTAAATATTACTTCACACTTGGAGACACTCATCAGACACTCTAATATCAATATTTTAGATTAAACACCTTTGGGAACCTTGAATTAATATACCATATATTTTGACCTATAATAAGATAGATAAACCCAAGTGCGCATAAAAACCTTCATACCTTCTTTCTCAGATTTAACTACTCAGTCCTCTGATCCTAAGACCTAACCAATTACAAATTTCCCCATAAATACATGCTTCCTCTAGATTGTGACATATTCAAAAAGTCTTCAAATACTATCTAATGATAGTCAATACTCATATAAAGACACCTCATCTTCAGAACATTGTGAAATTTCATGGCATACACAATTGTTTAACAAGCCTTTAATAGGATTAGCAAGATCTAGAAAATAAGCCCAAAAGAAAGGCCTTCAAATTATAAGTTCAACTGGCATCTACCACAAATTAGTATTTAGATAGATATATGAAACTCACCTTTTACACTAGAGCATCCAAATAATGATAAAAAAGATAACTCCTTCTGAAGATAGGACCACTAAGATTATTCACAAGCTTCTTTTCTCCAAAAAAAGATATATATAAAAAGAATGCACAATCATAACTTGTTTCTTATACCTTATCCTCAAATAGTATCTGGCAACTACCAAGGTTCTTCTAATTAATAAATGTCTCCTTAAATCCTAGATAAAGACACCCCTTTGACATAAAGAGACTAAAAGTCCTAAAACTTAGGAGACTCCCATATCTCCATGTCTTTGTCTAAATTTTAGTCCTACCTCATCATTTTATTTATTTATAATGGATGATTTACTTCATTCCTTGATTCAAATTTTTTAATAAATGCTAACATAAACTCTTGACTTTCCTTCATTTCTAATTCTTTTTCTAGCTTGGAAAACCATCCATCAAGACTCTTAAACTCAACAGGGTTATTATTCTTAGTCTTTACTACCTCTTGTCTCCATACCAATGTTTTAATCTCCTTTTCTTCTAAAACCATCTTACCTACTTGATCCTTGAGCTTATCCTGATTTACAACATATCCTTTTAAAGCATCTTTCTTATTAACCTTATGACTAGAAGAATTGGCAATGATTACTTTTGCTTTCGATACCTAAATTTATCTTTTCTCAGACCTTCTAGGAGACTTATATCTTTTGACATACCTTGAATACCTCATAACACCATTTGGATATAATCTAGCAATATATCCACTCTTATGAAAATTGAAACAAATAACATCATTCATATCTTTGACATATTTGAAGTGTAATCAATCTTTGGCCAAAAAATCCTATCATAGCTCCATGAATAACCATACTTTATTAACTTCAATATATATTTTGTAGCTCTATGACCATACTTATTACATGTATAAAAATTATCATGAAATAAACTAGCATACCTTGAAGCATTTGGTTGTCTAATATACCTTGTATTGCTTTTAGAGCTTGCATTCTCCTTGACTTTCTCAAATTTGTCATGCTCCTTTCTTAGTTTTTTCAACTTTTCCATGATCCATTCATGCTCATTCTTTAACAAATTTCTATCAATTTCTATCTCATCTAGCTTGCCTTGATTTAAACTAATTACAACATTTACTTCTTCTAATTGAGTCTTAAGATGTCAACATTCTTCTTTTCTTGTCTTTAGATTTGCATTAGTTATCCCTAACCAATGCTTGATATTTTAGATATTCTATTTATCCCACTTAAATTATTTAAACAATTCATCCTTCATTATACATTCTTTCTCTTTAATATGGATAATTTGGTCTTCAAGAATTTTGACCATTGATCTCAATTCAAGATTTTGTTTATTCAACCACTTAGCAATCTTGTGCTACTTAGGATATACTTCAAACTATTAAGCTTTCTCCAAAGGACTTGATATGATATCAATTATTAGAATTAGCTACTAAGAGTGGGGGCTAAATTAATATACAATAATACACATTCAATTCCAAAAGCATTCCACCATTAATCAACTTGATTTAGCAACATAAACGTGAAATCACATATATCCAAAGCATGAACAAGAACATACATCACATCAACACAACATCTATGTGGGAAACCCTCTTGGGGAATAAAACCCACTAAACCCTACAAGATGGACTATAATCCTATAATTAAAATATCTAATTTAGATCAGCTACAACTGATTAAATAACTACAATCCCTTATTTTATTGAGACAACAATCTCACAAGGAACTTTTACACCTATCTAGTTGAGCTACCACAATAACTAGAACTTTAGCGAGTTTCACCTTGTAAAAAGGAACAAACCCATTGTATATTGAGAAAACACAACAATACCTATGAACACATCCACATTTGAATTTATGTCTTCAACACTTGATGATGGAACTTTGCTTATCACTCTTCACCTTCACTCACACTCAATCTTGAAATCTATAAGAGTACTATTATGACATTAAAAATATTATATAAAGGTCATACACACCATTATAAACTTGATATAACCTTCAATCCATCCAATAAGCACACACAACCTTCACCTTGCCTTCACTCACCATACACACTCTCTCAAACTAGCCTCTTAAACATATTCACTCATTCTATGTCTTCTAGGCTTATTAGGTCCAATGATCTATGTGATCCACCTGGAATAACTTAATTAGAGAAGCATGAATAATCTTCAATCCATATGATGGTCCTTAATGACATGTACCTTCTCTTTCTAAGGTTGTATCCTTCACTTGGCTTCACACACAAAGGCCTCTCTCAAACCTCTCATAAGTCTAGAAACCATCATCTTTGGTTCCACTATTTATATAACATACATGATAAACAACACGTTGTTAAGACATTAATCATGCCTTATGCCTTAAGGAATATTTTACATCAAGATAACTCAAATCAAATTTCATAGGTCAGCCATAACACCCTTGGGTCACCCTTAAGTAGCTAAACCTATCAAAATAGGTCCTTGTAGCTCTTATATGCCTCATAGAGACCTATTCACACATTTAAAAACTCATTAATAAAAAAATAATAACATAGGACCCCTTATAATTGCATATTTCAACTTCTTATATCTAGTTAGACATCCTTAAATTATCACAATCAACTTTTTTCACTTTTACATCTGCTCAAATAACTCAAACACTGACCTAGTGCATAAAAACAATATAAACAAATACATAGTCAACTTATTAAGCTTTATTCATACTATATATAGAAGTAAAAACCTTCATAATGGACATAAATGGTCTTCATGGAGTATATAACACTCTCCAATATCTAATTTATCAAGAGATATTGAATCAACATCAAAACAAGCTCAATTATCCTTCTTGGATCACTTGTAGGACATACACAAAAATATAGTCATCTTTGAATATCAATAAATTTTATTGTACTCACAATTATACCTTCAAATTAATATATCTAGATGGACCTTGAAGTCCTCTACAAATTTTATTTTTATTACACGGTAAAATTTTGGATAGATCAAAAGTTGTGGCTTAAAAACCAAACATTGGTCTTTTCTAAAGGTACAAGCCATTAAGAGGGGGTAAATCAGTGAGCCCAAATAATCCAATTCAAACCCAATTCTTACAAAACCTTAATCATTCAATATATACATTCATGTATCATATCCATCATTCATAGCAATGAATAAGAGAGACAATGCAAGATCAAGCACATAACACAATACATATGTGGGAAAACCTCTTGGGGGAGAAAAACCACTAAATCCTACAATTAGACCACCTATTTTATAAAACAAGAACCAATTTATACCATCTATAATTTATCAAACAACTACAATCTCTTATTTAGTGAGACTATATTCCCACAAGGTGCTACTGCAACTATCTAGCTAAGCTACCATAATAACTATACCTTTAGTAAGTTTCAAAATGTAAAGAGGATATAACCCCCTTAGATGTTGAACTACCACAACAACACCTATTAACACATCCACCTTTAATTTATGTCTTCAAAACTTGATAATGGATCTCTGATTATAACTCTTCACTTTCACTTATACTCAACAACAAGAGCACTATTCTATCAATAGAATTATGACCTACACATCATACAAATAGCTCTCCATTTATTCTGCTCTTCAACTCATCCAAATGGAACACACATCCTTAACCTTTCATTCACTCACCATAAACACTCTCTCAAATAGTGTCATGAGGATACTCATTCATTATCCCTCTTCTAGGCTTATTAAGTCCAATGACCTATGTGATCACATTCATCACCTTGATTAGATAAGCATGTCTAATTATATTTACTCTCTAATTATCCTCACTTGCCTATAACTTATATTTCATAGGTTCTCTCCTTCACTTGTATCCACATCCACATAACCCTTAAAGTCTCAAAAAGTCTCTCTCTCAAGTCTCCCACAAAGTCTAGAAACCAACACATTTGGTTTCACTATTTTTAGAGCAATCATGATAATAACTACCTTGGTCAGCCATTAGGCATGCCTTAATCCATAAGACATATCATGGATCAAAATAAAAACTTCATAGGTCAACCATAGCATCTATGGGTCACCATTAAGCAACTACACCTTTTAATAAGGCTCTTGTAGCTCTTATAGGTCTCATGGAGACCTATTCACCCATTTATCACATAATAAAGAAAAAAAAGAACATTAAACCACTTAAAAATGAATGGACCCATTTCAAATGATCCCTTTGAAATCTTCAAATGATCACAGTCACCAAAACACTCTTGTGCTAAATCACAATTTGCTCCAACAACATTTCATACACACAGTAAGCATGAATGAAACACACAGTCACCATCTAAACCATTCTTCATACTAATTATAATTGATAAAACCTTTATAATGTATAAAAATAATCTTCACAGAGTCTACAACACTCTACAATATATAATTCAATATGATACATCGAAATAGAATTAATACAAGCTCAAATACCTTCTCAGGTCGCTTGTAGAATACACATAAACACATAATCAACTTAGAACCTTAATATATTTGACTATACACACAAATATTAAAATTAGGTTTATTTTATGTGCCAATATTAATATTCATATTTTATTTTTACATCATGAACAAGTTCATCTTGGATCAATATTTATGGAAAAAATATTATAGACTAGTTTTTCCCTTTGTAAAATTCAAATATTTAAATACAAGTGATCATAGTTAAACCTCAACCATTTTCCTTCATCTCATTATCTCACTGAGATTGTAAAATTATGATCCATAATTATTATTTTAGTTTTATATATCTATAACTTTAATTTGGGTCATTAAACATTGAATAGGTTGACCTCTTTGACTTACTATGCATCATAGATTTTCAACTGTACTATCATGCACTCATCGTTGATCTCTATCCTTTACCTTTGCTTAATATTAAAAATAATGAACCTATCCTCATCTCACTACTTCTTAAAATATTGGATAAATTTAAATCTATTTATCTCTTTTTGATATGCTTGAACTTTAACTTGTGCAAAAATGACTATGGGAACCTTATTGATCTGCCTATAAGGCCAACTTTGCACAATCATATCTTTTACCTAGCTCACTCGCATGATCTAAAATTTAGACCAAATTATATCCTCACATAAGATAATATAAATATGTGAAAAACTTATAATATAACCCTCACATGTGTGATATATATCACCATTAATATTCCTTCTCAAAATCTTCTGTTATAGAGCCAATTATGCTTATAACTTGCCTATGAGGCCAACTTTGCTCTTGCATAACTTTCGTTGCACTTAGTATCATGCTATAAAATTTGCCACATAATAACTAGGCACAAAAATAAACAAAATGATATGATCAAATTCTCTCGACACCTTTATGCATGAGATATATTACATCATCAAAATGCCTACTCAGCTTTTCTACCCACATGCAATTTGTTTAAGTATGGGAAAATGATGTCAAACTACCTGGGAGCACAAATTTACACTTGCACATATTTGAATAAATTTAGGTGTATAATATAATATTTATCACATAAAAATAGGGACTAATGTGATCACAACCATATGACCAACTCCCCTTGACTCATCCACATGTGGTAATGATGATGTCATCAAACTACCTACTCATATCATTGGACCCAAAGTGTCTAAATGAAAACTATCAAAAAATAGATGAAATAAACTCATAAAAATAAGGAATAAAATATTAAAAAACATCTTATGAAAAATTTTCACATGATTAAAACTCCATACTCATCCTTGAACATCTCTAACCATGCCAAAGTAAAATATCAACCAATCATACTTCAAGCATACTAAGACAAACACATTGCATACTTTGTCATTGCCACTTAGACTATAAAGGCTCTTGATCCAATCACATGGACACATTAATTACATAATCATGACATCATTTAAAATTATCTAACAATATCCTCCTTTTTTATTGATGTCAATAACCATCATATAACAATATATAACTCACCTTCTTTCTCTCTTTTTAAGCACTCTCACAATAGGAACTTTCTCCCACTTTGAGACAATGATAAAGTGGGGAAAATATGATCTTGAGGACCTAAAAATACCACCAACATGAGAGGACCACCTTATAAATATGATACAAACTCTTCCTTACCTTGAGCTTACTTCTTCTTTCCCTGACAACTTCTTTTTACTCCATGCCAATAATCTTCTTCAACCAAACACTACAACCAATGAAGAAAAAACACAAAAAATAGTGTACTATGATTTAAATTACCAAGAAATATCAAAGATGGACTCAAACTAATAAATCTAAGTGATTTCACATTTTGATCATCTTTAGATCTCCATACATCATGAATAACCACCACACATGCTTATTAGACTTCTCTCAAAAGCTACCACAAGGACTACCAAAAAAAATTCATGCCAATCAAAAAATATGAAACATTATCTAACCAAACCTAGTAAATCACCTTAAAAAACTCATTCCTTTCTCTTGTGGATAATTTGATTAAAAAACACTCTTCTTCACACTAGGCCTATCTAGCCTCCTTATAACCCTACCTAGAACTTGCAGATCCCACAAATTTTGGTAGACACAAATTTAGGACCTAAAACTTAATATCTATATCATTCTCATATTCCCCCTTAATCAAAACAAATTTTAACACCTAGATCATCTTCTACAACATACTTCCTTCACAAACCTATTAGATAATTAGGCCTCCATCTTGACAAAAACATGAATAACTTAAGAACCACAAATATTCAATCTCTATGAATCTTTATTTGACAACTAATTTAGATAATTCAACCTATTGATAATTATTATACCTAAAATCATAAGTTAAACCACTTTTTTAGCATATCCTAAAACCCTAAAATCTCAAAACAAATAAGGTCAACAGATCTCTTTCTAGTCAATGCACACATATGCCACTTCTTGCACACCTATATACACCCACCACACACTTTTGGACCAATATTTGAGATTATATATCTTTTTTAACCTTGAATTTATATAACCTATTTTAGGCCTTCCATAATTTTAAGCATAAACTGAGAAACCCAAGAGAAAATAAAAAAATCTTTAATTTGACTTCAACATACCTTCAAACCACAAAAAAACTTGGAGCACATCAAAAATAAGTGCATAGATATTTATGAGCACAACAATCTTATTGATATTATATCAATCTCATTAAGCCACTAAGAACCACCCATTCTGACCTTGCACTTTAGTTCCTTCACAAACCTCTAGAGCAAACTCATGGAGTTGTTGCTCCCACTAACTCCATGCTTCACCTAAAACATGAAATCTTCAACAAGTATTCAAATATTGTCCAAACATAATCAATACTCATATAGAGACACCTCATCTTTAAAACATTGTTAACTTCCATGGCATAAAAAAATGTTCAACAAGCCTTTAACAAGCTTAACAAGATCTAGAACATAAGTCTAGAAGAAAATCCTTCAACCTATAGGCTCACCTAGCATCTACCACAAAATGATATGTATATATATATTTGAAACTCACCTTTATACTAGAGTATCCAAAACATAATAAAAAATCTAACTCCTTCTCAACATAAGACCACTGAGATTCTTCACAAGATTCTTTTCTCCAACAAAAGATATAGAAAAAATACACAAACATATCTTGTTTTCATACCATCTCATCAAACAATATATGGTATTCATAAATCTTCCTCTAAGTAACGAGCCCCTCTTTAGAGCCTAAATAGAGACACTACTTTGACATAGTGAGATTAAAAGTCCTAAAACTCAGGAGACTCCCATATCTCCATATCTTTCTCTAACTTGTAGTCCTACCTTATCATCCAATTGATTTTGAATGGATGCTTGACTTCATTCTTTTCTTCAAATTTGTCAATAAATGTTAACAACAAAATATCTTTCATTTCTTTCATTTTTTATCCTTTTTTGACCTTGGAAAACAATCCATAAAAAATATTGGACTCAATAGGGTTAGTTTCCTTAGTCTTTACTACCTTAGGTCTCTATAACATAGTTTGACTCTTCTTGTCTTCTACAACCATCTTACCTACTTGATCCTTTAGCTTATCCTAATTTGTAACATAACCTTCTAGATAAACTTTATTATCATCCTTATGAATAAAATAATTGGCAATGATTACCATTGGTTTTCATGCCCACTTATGACCTCTTCCTTGAACACTAGGATCTCTATACACCTTAGTTTGCTTTGGGAACTCATTCAACTTGTTCTTATAATACCTATCAATGTGACTAATTCTATGGCAATTGAAATAAATAAGACCATTCATACCTTTTGGTTGATGATGATTATGATATTCTTTTTCTATCTAGACAAAAGACAAATTCTCTTGGAAGTCTTGTATCTTCTTCATGTCCAATTCTTTCTTTGTTATAGCAAGTAGTCCACCTTGATCAATATTATCCTTTATAGTATTGGGTCTCAACACCATTGATTGACTTTTAGGAGTAGAGTGCTTATTCAAACTATTCTTGTAAAATCTAGCAATATTTCATATTTTATTGCGACTATAAAAAATAATATCATTCAACATACCTCTTGAATAATCTAAGTTATGACATCTCCATTACTAATTTCTCCTTCTTCTAAGGCTCCATTAATGTCCATACTTAATTGACTTCCTTCTATAGTCCTTAGCTTTATGACCATATTTATTAAAAGTATAACAATGACCATGAAATAAACTATCACACCTTAAATCATTTGGTTGTCTAACAAATGTTCTTGTATTACTTTCTCCTTAACATACTTAGGTTTCTCATGATTCTCTTTTAGATTATCCAATTTGACTATAACAATTTTATGCTCACTTTTCAATGACTTCATTTGAACCTTTAGCTGATTGCACTCATCTTCTTTTGATTTTAGATTTACATTTGCAGTCCTTAACTGATCCTCAACAATATTGATATTTTATTCATCCTCTTTGGCCTTGTTGGCCATGTCTTTCAATCTATATACTTATACTTAAATATAATTGATCTATTATTGATACTTATTTTCTTCTTTCTTGGACAATCCTATCAAACTTCCCTCAAGAGAACTGACTTGTGCTTCAATACCTTTGATCATATTTCTAATTTTATGATTCCTCTTCTTCTGCTCCTTTAGTTCACTAAGTGCACTCATGATCTCAAATTATATATCAAGTTATTTTCCTTTATTTCATCTTCTCTACTATTATTTCAAGTCTCTTTATCAAACATGATGTCTTTTTATTTTAAACATAAACTTGTCTTACATCTACTAGATGAACCTTGAGATCATTGATAACATTCTCATCCTCTTTGGCATTTTTATTCAAAGTACATATATATTATTAAAGTGTCTTTATAAAAACCTTCTACTATTGATTTTATTTATTCAAATGATTAGCCATAATTTTACCTACTTAGGATCACCTTCAAATTGTTAGGCTTCCTCCAAAAGCCCTACTCTGATACCAATTATTAGAGGTACAAGCCAGTAAGATTGGGGGAAGGTAAATCAATGAACCTAATTATAAACCCAATTCCTACAAACCCTTAATCATTTTATACATACATTCATGGATCATATACATCATTCATAGTAATGAATTAGAGAGACAATGCAATATCAAGCACATAACACAAAACATATGTGAGAAACCCTCTTGGGGGAGAAAACCCGTTGGAAACTATAATTGGACTATTATCTTATAAAAAAATAACCAATTTAGACCAACTAAAATTTATCAATGAACTAAAATCCTTTATTTAGAGAGACTACAATCCCATAAGGTGCTATCACACATGTCTAGCTGAGTTACCATAACAACTAGACCTTTAGTAAGTTTCACCTTGTAAGGAGGCTATAACCCCCTTAGATGTTTATCTTCCACAATAACACCTATGAACACATCCACCTTTCAAATAGTGTCTGTAACACCTAATGATGGACCTCATATTATCACTCTTCACCTTCACTCATACTCAAACAAAAATAACACTATTATACAAACATAATTATGACCTACAAGCCATATAAATAGTTATCAATCTATTTTGATATTTAAATCATCCATAGGGTAGACACAACTTTTAGCTTTCCTTCACTCACCATACATACTCTCTGAAATAGTCTCATGAGCATACTCACTCATTATTCCTCTTATAGGCTTATTAGGTCTAATAACCTATGTGATCACCTTCATCACCTTGATTAGATAATCATGTCTGATTCTCTTTGCTCTTTGATGGTCATCATTAACTTATACCTTCTCTTTCAAATTTTATCTCCTTCACTTGGCTCCACATCTACACAACCTTCAAAGTCTCACATAAAGTCTCTCGATAAAATCTCCCATAAAGTCTAGAAACCAACATATTTGGTTTCACTATTTATAGAGAAATCATGATAATCACTACCTTGGTCAGCCATTAGGCGTGAATAAATAATTAATACATATCTATAAATAATAAATGTCTCAAAAAAAACTTTATAGGTCAGCCATAGAATCTATGGGTAACCATTAAGCAACGACACCTTTTAGTAAAGCCCTTGTAGCTCTTATAGGTCTCATGGAGACCTATTCACCCATTTAGCACACCATCAAGAAAAATAAAAACATAGGACCACTTAAAAATTAATGTAACCATTCCAAATGATTACTTTTACATCTTCAAATGATCACAATCACCAAAACACTCTTATACTAAAGTATAATTTGCTAAAATAATATTTTGTGAACACAGTCATCATGAATGAAACACATAGTCACCTTATAAACCATTTTTAATATTTAATATGATTGATAAAATCTTAATAATTCACATAGATAATCCTCATGTAGTATAAAACACTCAAAAATATCTAATACAATATGAGACATCAAAATGACATCAATACAAGCTCAAATATCCTTCTCAGGTCACTTGCAGGATACACATGAACACATAGTCAACTTAGAACCTTAATATATTTCATTGTACATAGTTATATAGTTAAAATTAGTTTAATTATGTGTTAAATTTAGTTATCTTCATATTTTATTTTTATTGCATGAGTAAATTTATCTTGGATCAAAAGTTATGGGCAAAATACTACATATTGATTTTTCCCTTTATAAAATTCAAATATTTGAATGCCAATGGTCACAGTTAAACCTTCAACACTTTCCTTCATCTCATGATCTCAATAATATTAAAAAATCATGATACATAAATATTATTGTAATTTAATTTATATATAAATTTAATGTAGGTTGTTAAACATAAAATAGGTTGACCACTTTGACTTACTACGCACCATAGATCTTTAACTATATGATCATGCACTCATCATTGATCTCTATCCTTTAAATTTTCTTAGAATTAAACATCATGCACCTATCATAATATCATTAATTATTTAAATATTGGATCAACTTCACTCCATATATCTCTTCATGGTTTGCTCAAACTTTAACTTGTGTAAAAATGAATAAGTATGGGAACCTTGCTTATCTCCCTGGAAGGCCAACTTTGCACAATCATATCTCCTACCTTGCTCAATCACATGATCTAAAATTTGGAAAAATTATCTCATCACATATTATAATATAACCATGTGAAAAAATAATCTTATAACACTCACACATGTGATATATATTTCCATTAAAATTCCTTCTCAAAATATTCTATCACAGAGCCAACTATGCTTCGAACTTGCCTATGAGGCCAACTTTGCTCTTGCATAACATTCATTTCACTTAGTTTCATGATATTTAATTTATTGAATAATAAATAGGAATAATAATTAATAAAATCATATGATAAAATTATCTTGACACATTCACTATGCAAGATATGACAGCATCAAAATGCCTAAGCTTTTTTAGCCACATTCAAATTTGGCTAAGTATGGGAAAACAATGTCAAACTACCTGGGAGCCCAAATTTACACTTGAATATCTTTGACTAAGTTTAGGTTCATTAATTAATATTTATTACATATCAACTAAGGACTGATGTGATCACAACCATATGACCAACTCCCCATGACTCATCTATATGTGGCAATGTTGACATCATTAAACTTCCTACTCAGATTTTTTTCCACTCAACCCAAAGAGTCTAAATGAAAAATATAAACAAAAAAATGAAATACACTCACATATTAGGGACATTTTTCATATGATTAAAACTCCATACTCCTCCCTGAACATCTCTAACCATGCTAGAATAAAAGATTAACAAATCATACTTCAAGAATACTAGGACAAACACATTGCACACTTTGTCATTGTCAATTATAATGTCAAGGATATTCATCCAATCATATAGACACCTTCATGAAATCATCATGACATCATTTAAAATTTTTGAGCACCCTTTGTTAAATTCAAATATTTGAATTCAAATAGTCATAGTTAAACTTTAAACACCATGCTCACATCATGAGTCTTCATTGATCAGATTAAACACACACCATAATTATTATTATATGAATATATACCTTTAACACATAGTGTGATAATTCCAAATGTTAAACCTTGAACATGTTGAACTCATCTTGTGCACTATTATAATATTGAATCAATGCAGACCATTGATCTTTGTGGATAAATTAGGTTTTTATACTATAATGCTCACTATTAAATCTTGCTTATAACCCCCATGATCATGACACTTGACACCCTCATGTGCCTTATGATCACTTTTAATATTAACCATTGAGAACTTGTCCTCATCTCACTACATACTGAGACCTTGAAACAAACATGCTCTATTGATACTTTTGTAAGGAGATCGATCTTTACCTTTATTAACTAATGAACATTTTGACTTCTTTGAATTGTTTTGAAACATATATATTCATTATATGATCACCCATGAGCCATTATATATTCATTTGGTCCTAATATTTAGCATAATTAAAAATATACTATGGGGATCATTACTCTCTACCTAGAAGGCCAAATTTGTACCTTCATATCTTTTACTTCACTCAAGCAC
>JARHVA010003176.1:765000-770000 GCA_037957365.1 Torreya grandis
TTGAAATATGATATCTATATATAAATGAAATATGAAAAAAAGTATTCTAGCAAAAATTTGAAAATGATTCTTAGGTCCCAATTTTGAATTTTTTAAAATATTTTGATTTTTGAATTTTTGAATTATTTGCATGTTTTTGAAATTAATATTCATTTTTCTGAAGTTTTGGAGTTGAAGATTGATTAAGAATTAAGGCTTAAAAATTGAGGAAGAGAGAGGGATTTAGATAATCTTCAACAAAGTTATAAGCCATAGTGTGATGATAAGGAATGAAATCCATGTGCCCCAAATGTATGTGTAAATGAATCATAGTAATTTAGTTAAAATTATTAAGATAAATAATAATTTACATTTTCCTCATGGGAAATAAATATATGTGATCATGTAAGTGAAATAAAATTCAAGTATGGTGGGGATACAATGGTAAGAAATAATAATCACTATAAGTATTTGTAAGGTAGTTATTTTGGATTGGTTGAATTGGTTTTAAAATCAATGGAAAAGTTCCCAAAATAAAATAAATCTAAGGGATAAAAAATGCTTGGATAAGGTATATAGGAATTAATAATTTAATAAAATTAAAGAAGATATGTACAAAGGTAAGTATAAATAATGAAGAGACTCGATGAAAATAATTGAATGGAAATAAATGGGAAGTCCTATCCAACGAAGGATCTCATCAAGAGGATGCACATATGTATACCTACCTAAATTATATGAAGGAATGACTTATTTTAAAGAAGTGCCAACTATAAATGCCTCTAAATTTTTATAAGTATCATAGTTGTAAGATAACCATCTAAACCACTATTCATATTCCCATATAAACCTATATACTTATGTGACAACATATACCTCTGTTGAAGCTTTTTGAGTAACCTATCATAGCTAAGGAGATGAAGAACACCTTTTATGTTCCATTTTTTGCCTAGAATAATGTGCCATATTCCTTTAGAACTAACTAAATATGCTCATGTGTAACTGTACAATGCTCATAAGTAGATGGAGAAACTAATTCTATAATGTTCTTTGAAAGATGTATATCATTATCTTGAATAGTTTTGTAGACTATCTCATTACCATGTTAGTCAATGATTATGTTAGGAAGTTTCTCTATAGAAGTAAACATTTTTTTATTACAAAGGATATTAACATTATATTAATGGAATTTTGACTAGTTGATTATCATGAATATATTTGAGACATTTATGCATTGTAGAAGGTACTAATATAATTTTTTTAATCCAAGGGCATCCTAATAGCATGTAAAATACCCATATGCTTCGTATAATTAATAATGGAGCGGGAATTATGAGAGGATCCACTTATAATGGTAGCACTATATACCAAGATAATATTATGCATAGTCGTCAAATGATTTGAAAACTCTAGAAGTATATTGTAAAATTTACTCTTTATAACTAATAGAGTAAATGAGTGTTATAGTGCACACATTTTCACTTGACCCATTATCTATCATATCACTATGTATGGATTATTTATCAACACATACTTGAATTAGTTCATGTTTATCTAAATCATAATCAATAATTTTAGTATCATTAAATGTGATCATAGGATATGATTCTTGTTTACTTGTAATTGTACTAATGATGATATCAAGTGGATGTCCATATGTATAAGGATAAGGATGAACATTATATGTATAGTGTACTTAAAAATTATCCTTATAATGTGCCTCATTATTTATAAAAATATATTTTTATATTTTTATCTTTGAATTGTCATTTATTTGTGGCCTAGTCTCTTGATTAAGTGTGCCAATATAAATAATGTTCTCATCAATAAAATCTTGAATCTTGTGCTTAAGCTTAAAACATTTGTTTGTATAATGATCAATACATATATGGTAGCCACAATATTCATTGCCATTAATTCTTATATATTGTTTACTATTCATATCTAATTCCATTTTTGGAGGAATATTTATAATATTTCATTTACTTATCTTTTTAAATAATACACGAGGATTTGAAGGTAGCCTTTCAAATTTTCTTTTTGGTGGAGTTTGTAATTGAAGCTTTTGTGTTGATTTTGAAATAAAATTAATTGTAACCTTAACTTAATTATTAATTTCATTTGGTTTTATATTATAATTTGGATTAATTTTATACTTTAAATGTGAAGTAGAAATATAACTTTAAGTTTATTTAATCTTGTTCAAAGTAAGCAACTTAACCTCACACTGTTTGACTGTATGGCATATCTCATTGAAATATTTGACATTATTAAACATAATTGAACCTTGAAGTGGAGATAACAAAATTTGAGTAAATATATCTTGGATATCATTATCATCCATTTGATTTGTCATTTTTTCTAGAATATTCTTGTATGTTATAACATATTCACTAATTATTTCATTATACTCTTGTTTGAGCTTTGAGCATATGATAAATTTTCACTAATGTTGATAGAAAAGTGTGTTAGAAAATGATTTTCCAAAGGGATTTAAGTATTTAATGATTTAATAATAATATCATAGAACCATATACGATCATATTATTTGAGGCTTCTTAGAAGGATCTTTGTTAACAATTTGTCATTATCTGCATAGTCTAGACAAGCTGTACAAAGTGCACAAAAATGTTGTTTAGGATCACAATTTATTTCATATAAAGGAAGCTTAGGAGACGTAAAGATAATTGTTAATATATAATAATAAATTTAAGGTTTCAAAACATTATGTAAAAATAAATATGAGTCCATAGTGGGGTTGGCATGAGAAATAGTTTGCTCAATGTTAGATAGCTTAGCTTATAAGATAATAATTGCATGCTCAAGAGGAGCATTTGAAGACGTAATGGGTGGAATATAAGTAGAATTATTAGTCATATTAATAGAGATATTTTGGAGACCAAATGATGTTACCAAGATAAAGGATGATACTATAGGTGTAAAAATAGGAATGTGTGTGATGGTAGAAGTAGAACATTGTGAATAGGGGAGTTGACAACCTAAAAAGGTAAATGTTGTGGTGGAAATTAGGCCAATTTATCTTGATGCTCAAATTTTTATTAAAAAAGTATACTAATGATATTATTGACCTCCTATGGGTTCTCTTGAAGGCCTTGACTAAATTCAAATTATTATTTTACTTGATTTTGAGCTACTCCATTTATCTCATGTATCAATATGGGTTTCTTATTCATTATCATTTTTATTTTCATTACTTTCATTATCTATTTAAATGTAAACTTCATTTTTATGATACCAATGAATTTTAATAGTAGAATTATTAGTTTGAGAACCAATATTAGGACTTTCCATTGTATAATAAACCAAAAAAAACTACATATGTGAAACAGAAATACCACTTAATCTAGAACTATGCATTAGAGGCATAAAATATGATATGAATTAAAAAATGCTAGTGAATATGAATAAAATACAAGAAAAAATAAACATATGAGGGTGATCTAGAAAAGGGTTTGAAAGATTATGAGGGATCTCAAATATACTTGCTTATTTATTGATTATTGTTGGCCCAATGTTTTAGAGCACTAACTTTTAAGGTAAAACCATGAATGTAACATACTAACCATATTTATGAGGGTATGATGAGAGTAACTTCCCTATGTGATATGATCCTCTTAGGTACACCATGAATAAAATAGACAAAATAATATTCCTATAGTATAAATAAGGGATATTAAGAATTTATGATATATCATGATTTATTTGGAAAAGAAAATCATTGTTTAGTGATATAAAATGTCTGTAAGTATTGGGATAAAAACCTCATAGTATGATATATACAAATTAGAATACTACACAACCCTTCATTACAACCACTAAGTAGTTTGAAAATTGTTAGAACATAGTTTCTAAAACAAACACAAGAAAATTAAAAATAAAGAAAAGAAAAATTGATTTTTTTTTTGTGTATAGATATCAAAAAAATTTAACTCAATGTTGAAAGAAATAGATTATGTGTTAGATTTATCCAATGTGATAAGACAAAATTATTTAGTGTTAGATTAAATCTTAGGTCAAAGAAGTTGAATCATTTTATATAAGGTTGTAGTATATTTTCATTTAGTGTTAGTAATTTAAAAATATATGTATGAAATCATAAGACAAAAATTAAAAAAACAACAAAAAATGTTCAAAAAATAGTAGGTTTGCCATAATGTTTAATCTATTTTTAGTTGAAGTGAGTTAAAATAATAAATATTAAACTATTGAAATTTGAATGATGGAATATATAAATCTAATAATGAAATAAAATATGCTATAAAATTTTATAGAACTTGAATCATTTCAAAAATAGTAAAAATTCCTATAGATGTGAAAACCTCTCTAAAATATATATTTTTCTGACCATATAAATTAATTGTGACTAAAAACTACTTATTAAGACCTATATACTATATCATGACTGAATGTAAGAATTTAAACTATGATTAGAAAAGTATGTAAAAGGAGGAGATGGGTGTAGTGTGGCCTTGTATATTTATCATGGCCATCCATTAGTTGATTATGTGCTTAATTTTATCATTTGGGTCTGTGTGACTACTTAAGAGGGTTAATTGATAATTTTGTGTTTTATGTTATAGTGCATAAGACCTATAAATTATGAATCCCTAGATCCTAAAAAATAAAAAATATAGAGATCAAACAAAAATGGGGGGAAGTGCGTAATGGGAATAAGTGAAATACCTTAAAAAAACCTTATGTAGTTTGAGTGTTGCCTATATAGCCCAAATGGACCTTAGGACGATGTATTTCTCCCTTTCAGGGTGATTATGTGATATATGATTATGCAATTATATGATTGAATCTAAAATTTTTATTGAAATTATTGACAATGGATGGCCTTGACTAAAATAAAATATATTTACTTACAAAATTAAAATTGGAAGAAATAGTGATCTTTTGCTCAATGTGTAGTAGAATTACCAAGTGATTGATATATCATTAGGAGGAACCTTAATGTTCTTATATAGGGAACTATTTAGAATATTTTCACTAATTAA
>JARHVA010003176.1:777500-785000 GCA_037957365.1 Torreya grandis
CAACATACCACTCAAGACAATTCTATTGAACAAGCCAAGGAATAACCCTGATTTGCTTGGTAAAAATAATCCCCTCATCAGAATGTTTTACAGGAAAAGAACCAAGTTTCGTTTTACTTGGTCTACATTTTGGCCTGCTTTCAATCCGGCCACAGAGAATTATTGGGACTCAGGAGACATGAGTGATTACATGTTTGAGTTTTTGGATTATGCTATGCCACAAATAGCCTCTACTGCTTATTTTGTGAATATTAGTCCTTCCATGTTAAGGAATGTGTTTATTGCCTTACGTATTCCTTTTGATGTTTCTTTTGATTTGCATCTAGTTCAGAATCATCAATACAATAGGCATGCACAAATTGAAGTTGCAAGACCAGTTGCATCCATTTGGCAGACAATAACTGTATCCCATACGGCTATCTTTCCAATAACTCCTGATGACAGACTATGTAGAATACCTTCTACAATGTATATGGATCACCTGTCATAATCAAAAGAGACTCATGATCCAGATGATGATGACTCATCATATTCCAAAGCTGGATCCTATGAATTTAATGATCACGACTAGTCACGGGGTCTGTCCGTGATAGTGAATTGAGAGCACTATATCTCTCTTTAAATATTCATGGACCACACCACTTTCAAAGGTGGTATTTTGTCAGCCGTGTCGACATTACTTTATGTTACTATAGCTTTGCTTTCGATGAGTTGGTGCGTAGTGGGCCCTATAACCCACATGTTAATCACATCTTTTGTCTCAACCGTTGATGCCACCGCTTTGTGATAACCGTCAATCTCTATTTCCATATGCTATATAAAGGAGAGTTCAGGTGAGTTATATGCATCATGAGTTAAAGCTCATAGCGAGTGCTAGTAGTATCTAAGTATAGTTTGGTGTCTTGAGATCTTGAGTTGAGTCTCAATAAGTCTAGCAAGTCCTAGAAGTGCTCAATCTTGTTATTTTAAAATCTTAGTTAGTTTTATGTTATACTCTTGTAGTTGGATTTGATTATAATAAGAAAGTGTGATTTGTGAAGATCCTGAGCATTGAATGGAATCAATGCATAAATTGGTATCAGATCTAGAGAACTAGAAAGAAAGTAATATTTCTCTAACATGTTATTGGTTTGCTTATGAGTTTGCTATTCTCTATGTTATAAATTCTATCTCTTGTCTCTTTTACTTGGTCTGTTAGTCTATCTATTTGGTCTGGTATTGCGTTCAGTACTACGCTGAAGATAGGGAAGTGGCGAGGTCCCATCAAGCCGACGGGTAGGCATTCATGGATTCAATTAAGTACTGACAATAAGCGAAACTATGGAAGCTCTGAATCATCCTGTAGCTAGTTTACCAGGTACCTCTGAGACATGTACTCTTGCTGAATTAGGAGAATATGCTATTAACTCAAAAACTCTAGACATTGAAGAAGCTAATCCCAGTCCTGAATGGATATTGCCTAAGCTTAAGCCCTCTGAGATTTATGCTAATTTACCATATTTTAACCTCTTAGCTCGTACTACATTTAAAACTGTAGAAAATACACTGCAAATTTAGAATAATGCCCAAGACAAATATTTTTTGCAAATTCTAGATGATAAAGCTATTGTTGAGCTTAAAGCGCAAAAGAAATATAAGTTCTTGCATATATGTGCTATTTCTATAAGAATTCATCCTCTATTCTGTAAAGGTCTAAATGTTAGTTGTTTGGCTTGCCTCTTAGATAATCATCATATGTATTTTACTGCATGCCTCCAAGCTGCTATGCAAACAAGATTACATGCTGGCCCTGTCTATACGACAATCTATCCTAATTATCCTATTGCCATTCATTCAGAATTAAATTTGAATAAGATTTTTAAGCTATTTTTACAAACCTCTGGTCTTTATATGATTGCTGGTTCTTGTCCCTTAACTGTTCAATATCAAATTTTGTACTGCTTGACCAATACCCTTGCTCCTGCTGTTAAGCATACGCCTGCACCTGGCAAAAGCATGGTGTGTCGTGCAAGTCCTCAAAGTCAATTATTACAAACTGAAGCTGTTGATTGGTCTCAAATCCAATTTCCTAAGAAATGGTTAGTTGATATTGATTTCATCCAGCCAGCCCGTAAGTCTTTAGCCAGAGCCACATCTATCAAAGAAACTAAAGATAAAGCTATCATCAGTTTTGATACTACACCCAGCAGATCCAATTCCTCCTCTCTATCCTTTCCAAAGGAATGCCTACATGCCCAAAAGATACATGATCCACAAATAGATTCTTTCTATTACCCAAACTGTAAACAAATCTTGAAAAAGCAAAGTCAAGTAAATATCCATATGGCCAAAAGAGATACAGAGTTACAACAACTCTTTGAGAAGAATAAAAAGCTCTTAGCTTATAGAAGAAAAGTGCATATGGAATCTTCATCTAAGTCTGGTGATGAAGGTCATGTCTGGAAGACTCCTCAGGATGATGAGTCTTATACAGAGAAAGGATTTCCAAAGCCTGCTGATTTTAACCAATACTCACCTGATGGTAAAACTCGTGCTTAGATGTACTGTGTTAGAAATGCTGATCGAAGTCTAGAACAACCTACAGAAGTCAGACTTATGACCTGGAATAATGTTGCTACCAAATGTCTGAACTCTAAGGTCAATAGTATTCAGAATAGTCTTGATCAGATTTCTATAATGTTAAAAAGTATAGAGCAATATCAGAAAGGTGAAGTGGTTAAAGCATTGAAAATCATTGATTCAAATGCTAGTGTATATGCTAATCAGATAACTACAAAAATAGATAAGGTAGCACAAACCATAGTAGAGAAGTAGGAAGAAGCAGAGAAAAAGATAGATATAGTAGTGCTTGGTAATGTAGACATAGCACATAGTCAAGTTGAAATAAGAGCTGTTATTTCCTCTATAGAGACTGCTATACATGATGTGTCTAGTGGGATAGATTCACTGAACAGAGAAGTATCTTCTCAGCAGCAACATTTAGCCATGTTGCCCAGTGCTTTACCCAGTAGCTCTACACAAGAAATACAGTCAATAGGTTGGTCTCCTCCTAGTGCTGGAATTATAGGTTGGGATCAAGTTGAGAAAATAGAAAAAGAGGAAAGTACATCTTCAAGTATTGTAAAGCCTATCAGTACAAAGCCTCCTAGTTTAGATATAAATAAAGCATTCAGAATAGGTATGGCAAAGATAGATGACCCTAAGAAGTATAGTTATTTCTCAGATGGTGAATCATCATCAAAACCACCATTAGATGCCCAGATCAGACCTCTTGGCTTACAACCTTTCTTTTGGAAGTTTAATTGTGAATCCCGTGCCAAAAGAAAAGAGATGTGTCAAGCAATGCTTGCATGGGCTAGTGTTCAGATGTATGGTTTAAAAAGAGATCCAAAGACTGTTGCACAATAGATAGTCAATGGATTTATTGGTAATATTAAAGATTGGTGGGATGCTGGTAATGCTACCTATGAAGACAACATCATCAATCATGCTAAATCTGTGCCTTGCCTCTATCAAGCTATTTATGCAAAATTTGTGGGAGTCATTGATGATGAAAGAGAAGCAAATAGATCTAAGTTTTTGCATGCATAGTTGTGTGATATGAGTAGATTAAAATAATACATGTGTCATATGGAAAATCTCCTCTATGCTTCTGGTGAAATGTTCAATCCTACATTCAAAGTCAGATATGTTGAATCATTTCCCCAATACTTTTCTAATAAATATAAAGCTACTATGGGAGAACAGTATTCTACATTTTCATTTGGTAGAATAAATCAATATATAAATCGTGTCAACCAAAAGCTATGTGATGAACGGAGAACTCATAAAGAAACTATGAGATTCCACAAACAGCTTGGTGTAAAGTTTTGCAATTCTATAGATGATATATTTGGTTGTACATATGTGTATCAGTATAGAAAATCTAGAAAGAAAAAGCAGTTAGACAAATGTGCCTGTAGTCCTCCAAGTTACAGAAAATCAAAACCAAAGAGAAGTTGGTTCAAAGAAAAAGATAGAAAGCCATTTCAGAAGAACAAGGTTTTCAAAAAAAGAAAATATGGATATCAGAAAAAGCCTGTAAAGTGTTTCCTTTGTCAAGGGAATCACTATGCCAATAAATGCCTGCAAAAGTCAAAAAAGTCTAAGAAAGTAAATTTCTTAGAAAGCCATCAGATAAATGAAGATGATTATGTATATATTTCAGATAATAGTGCTGAATTTGAGTCAGATATAGAATATGAGTCTGATAATGAGTTTGAGATTAATATGGTTCAGGAAGAATATAGTTCTAAGACAGAATCATCAAATTTTGATTCAAAAATTGGGTTTTAGATTAATATGCAATCCAGTCAGTTCTCAGATAGTTTAAGTCTGTCACAGCAATTACAAAGTTTAAAGGATAAATATGATAGTTTGCCTGTATATATGTTTTCTAAAAAAATGTTTCTAGAACAACAAATAATGAATATTGAAAAAAGATATATGAGTCAGCTTGAACAACTGCAGCAATAGAAAAATATGCTTCAACAACAATTTAGTAAACAGAATTTTGCTTCAAGAAAAGGAAAAGAAGTAGAAACTAATTTGTTTGCTAATCCTGCAAATGCTGAAAGAAGACAATGGTGTACCAAACGCATTGCTACTCTTCAAGCTTTTCTCAAAAGGGCTCAAATAGAATTAGAAGCTTTAATGAGAGAAAAAGATGAAGAAGAAACTCTCTTTGAAGCTAAATTAATTCAAGTTGCTGATCAAATAGAAAGTACTCATATGATGGACAGTAGTAATCATATTAATCAGATATCAGTTCATTATACTAATAATCCTGTGTGTGAAATTTAGATTAAGTTTCCAGGTTTTAAAACCTACAGTTTGGATGCACTGCTTGATACAGGTGCTGATGCCTCTCTGGCAAGGTATCATGCCATTCCAAAAGATAAGTGGATCCCTGACTTTGTAAGGCTTACATTCAATACTAAAACTATTATATCAAAATTTTCTGCTCACATTCCTGTCTAATTAGGGAATACGGTATTTCATTTTAAGTTCATACACCATGAAATGCCTATGTTTGATCTTATGCTTGGGTCTGATAATCTGTCATGTTTTTATCCTATTACTATCCAACAGCATGAGATTATTTTATTAGAAAAATATTCTCTTTATAAAAAAGCCAGATATGAATGTAAGGTGCCCTAGAAAACTAAAACTAAGAAGTTAGTTGATACTAGATGGATCCATCAGAAAATTAATTTATGTTAGGCAAAGATAGATCCTGTGCTTGCAAAACTAGTAAAGGATTGTTGTTCAGAAAATCCTTTAGCATTTTAGCATAGGAAGATCCATGTATGTAAAATAGATTTGAAGTTGGTTACGGATCAGAATGGAAAACCAGTATCATATACATATATCAACTAACCATTTCTTTGAAATAAGAGCTGTTATTTCCTCTATAGAGACTGCTATACATGATGTGTCTAGTGGGATAGATTCACTGAACAGAGAAGTATCTTCTCAGCAACAACATTTAACCATGTTGCCCAGTGCTTTACCCAGCAGCTCTACATAAGAAATATAGTTAATAGGTTGGTCTCCTCCTACTACTAGAATTATAGGTTGGGATCAAGTTGAGAAAATAAAAAAGAGGAAAGTACATCTTCAATTATTGTAAAGCCTATCAGTACAAAGCCTCCTAGTTTAGATATAAATAAAGCATTTATAATAGGTATGGAAAAGATAGATGACCTTGAGAAGTATAGTTATTTCTCAGATGGTGAATCATCATCAAAACCACCATTAGATGCCCAAATCAGAACTCTTGGCTTACAACCTTTCTTTTGGAAGTTTAATTATGAATCCCGTGCCAAAAGAAAAGAGATGTGTCAAGCAATGCTTGCATGGGCTAGTGTTTAGATGTATGGTTTAAAAAGAGATCCAAAGACTCTTGCACAATAGATAGTCAATGGATTTATTGGTAATATTAAAGATTGGTGGGATGCTGGTAATGCTACCTATAAAGCCAACATCATCAATCATGCTGAACCTGTGCCTTGCCTCTGTCAAGCTATTTATGTAGAATTTTTTGGAGTCATTGATGATGAAAGAGAAGTAAATAGATCTAAGTTTTTGCGTGCATAGTTGTGTGATATGAGTAGATTAAAAGAATACATGTGTCATATGGAAAATCTCCTCTATGCTTCTGGTGAAATGTTCAATCCTGCATTCAAAGTCAGATATGTTAAATCATTTCCCCAATACTTTTATGATAAATATAAAGCTGCTATGGGAGAACAATATTCTACATTTTCATTTGGTAGAATAAATCAGTATATAAATCGTGTCAACTAAAAGATGTGTGATGAGCAGAGAACTCATAAAGAAACTATGAGATTCCAAAAACAACTTGGTGTAAAGTTTCGCAATTCTATAGATGACAGATTTGGTTATACAGATGTGTATCAGTATAGAAAATCTAGAAAGAAAAAACAGTTAGACAAATGTGCCTGTATTCCTCCAAGTTACAGAAAATCAATACCAAAGAAAAGTTGGTTCAAAGAAAAAGCTAGAAAGCCATTTCAGAAGAAAAAGGTTTTCAGAAAAAGAAAATATGGATATCAGAAAAAGCCTGTAAAGTGTTTCCTTTTTCAAGGGAATCACTAAGCCAATAAATGCCCGCAAAAGTTAGAAAAGTCTAAGAAAGTAAATTTATTAGAAAGCCATCAGATAAATGAAGATGATTATGTATATATTACAGATAATAGTGCTGAATTTGAGTCAGATATAGAATATGAGTTTGATAATGAGTTTGAGATTAATATGGTTCAGGAAGAATATAGTTCTGAGACAAAATCATTAGATTTTCATTCAGAAATTGGGTTTCAGATTAATATGCAATCCAGTCAGTTCTCAGATAGTTTAAGTTTGTCACAGCAATTACAAAGTTTAAAGGATAAATATGATAGTTTGCCTGTATATATGTTTTCTGAAAAAATATTTCTAGAACAACAAATAATAAATACTCAAAATAGATATATGAGTCAGCTTGAACAACTGCAGCAACAGAAAAATATGCTTCAACAGCAATTTAGTAAACAAAATTTTGCTTCAGGAAAAGGAAAAGAAGTAGAAACTAATTTTATTTGCTAATCCTGCAAATGCTGAAAGAAGACAATGGCGTACCAAACACATTTCTACTCTTCAAGCTTTTCTCAATAGGGCTCAAACAGAATTAGAAGCTTTAATGAGAGAAGAAGTTGAAGAAGATGAAGAAGAAACTCTCTTTGAAGTTGAATTAATTCAAGTTGCTGATCAAATAGAAAGTACTCATATGTTGGATAGTAGTAATCATATTAATCAGATATCAGTTCATTCTACAACTAATCCTGTGTGTGAAATTTAGATTAAGTTTCCAGGTTTTAAAACCTATAGTTTGGATGCACTGCTTGATACAGGTGCTAATGCGTCTCTGGCAAGGTATCATGCCATTCCAAAAGATAAGTG
>JARHVA010003176.1:792500-795000 GCA_037957365.1 Torreya grandis
TGCTGATGCCTCTCTGGCAAGGTATCATGCCATTCCAAAAGATAAGTGGATCCCTGACTTTGTAAGGATTACATTCAATACTAAAACTATTATATCAAAATTTTCTGCTCACATTCCTGTCTAATTAGGGAATACGGTATTTCATTTTAAGTTCATACACCATGAAATGCCTATGTTTGATCTTATGCTCGGGTCTGATAATCTGTCATGTTTTTATCCTATTACTATCCAACAGCATGAGATTGTTTTAGCAGAAAAATATTCTCTTTATAAAAGAGCCAGATATGAATGTAAGGTGCCCTAGAAAACTAAAACTAAGAAGTCAGTTGATACTAGATGGATCCATCAGAAAATTAATTTCTGTTAGGCAAAGATAGATCCTGTGCTTGCAAAACTAGTAAAGGATTGTTGTTCAGAAAATCCTTTAGCATTTCAGCATAGGAAGATCCATGTATGTAAAATAGATTTGAAGTTGGTTATGGATCAGAATGGAAAACCAGTATCATATACATATATCAACTAACCATTTCTTTGAAATAAGAGCTGTTATTTCCTCTATAGAGACTGCTATACATGATGTGTCTAGTGGGATAGATTCACTGAACAGAGAAGTATCTTCTCAGCAACAACATTTAACCATGTTGCCCAGTGCTTTACCCAGCAGCTCTACATAAGAAATACAGTTAATAGGTTGGTCTCCTCCTACTACTAGAATTATAGGTTGGGATAAAGTTGAGAAAATAGAAAAAGAGGAAAGTACATCTTCAATTATTGTAAAGCCTATCAGTACAAAGCCTCCTAGTTTATATATAAATAAAGCATTTATAATAGGTATGGCAAAGATAGATGACCTTGAGAAGTATAGTTATTTCTCAGATGGTGAATCATCATCAAAACCACCATTAGATGCCCAGATCAGAACTCTTGGCTTACAACCTTTCTTTTGGAAGTTTAATTATGAATCCCATGCCAAAAGAAAAGAGATGTGTCAAGCAATGCTTGCATGGGCTAGTGTTTAGATGTATGGTTTAAAAAGAGATCCAAAGACTCTTGCACAATAGATAGTCAATGGATTTATTGGTAATATTAAAGATTGGTGGGATGCTGGTAATGCTACCTATAAAGCCAACATCATCAATCATGCTGAACCTGTGCCTTGCCTCTGTCAAGCTATTTATGTAGAATTTTTTGGAGTCATTGATGATGAAAGAGAAGTAAATAGATCTAAGTTTTTGCGTGCATAGTTGTGTGATATGAGTAGATTAAAAGAATACATGTGTCATATGGAAAATATCCTCTATGCTTCTGGTGAAATGTTCAATCCTGCATTCAAAGTCAGATATGTTAAATCATTTCCCCAATACTTTTATGATAAATATAAAGCTGCTATGGGAGAACAATATTCTACATTTTCATTTGGTAGAATAAATCAGTATATAAATCGTGTCAACCAAAAGCTGTGTGATGAGCAGAGAACTCATAAAGAAACTATGAGATTCCACAAACAACTTGGTGTAAAGTTTCACAATTCTATAGATGACAGATTTGGTTATACAGATGTGTATCAGTATAGAAAATCTAGAAAGAAAAAACAATTAGACAAATGTGCCTGTATTCCTCCAAGTTACAGAAAATCAAAACCAAAGAAAAGTTGGTTCAAAGAAAAAGCTAGAAAGCCATTTCAGAAGAAAAAGGTTTTCAGAAAAAGAAAATATGGATATCAGAAAAAGCCTGTAAAGTGTTTCCTTTGTCAAGGGAATCACTAAGCCAATAAATGCCCGCAAAAGTTAGAAAAGTCTAAGAAAGTAAATTTATTAGAAAGCCATCAGATAAATGAAGATGATTATGTATATATTACAGATAATAGTGCTGAATTTGAGTCAGATATAGAATATGAGTTTGATAATGAGTTTGAGATTAATATGGTTCAGGAAGAATATAGTTCTGAGACAAAATCATTAGATTTTCATTCAGAAATTGGGTTTCAGATTAATATGCAATCCAGTCAGTTCTCAGATAGTTTAAGTTTGTCACAGCAATTACAAAGTTTAAAGGATAAATATGATAGTTTGCCTGTATATATGTTTTCTAAAAAAATGTTTCTAGAACAACAAATAATAAATACTCAAAAAAGATATATGAGTCAGCTTGAACAACTGCAGCAACAGAAAAATATGCTTCAACAGCAATTTAGTAAACAAAATTTTGCTTCAGGAAAAGGAAAAGAAGTAGAAACTAATTTTGTTTGCTAATCCTGCAAATGCTGAAAGAAGACAATGGCGTACCAAACACATTGCTACTCTTCAAGCTTTTCTCAAAAGGGCTCAAACAGAATTAGAAGCTTTAATGAGAGAAGAAGTTGAAGAAGATGAAGAAGAAACTCTCTTTGAAGTTGTATTAATTCAAGTTGCTGATCAAATAGAAAGTACTCATATGTTGGATAGTAGTAATCATATTAATCAGATATCAGTTCATTCTACTACTAATCCTGTGTGTGAAA